>PVKN010000821.1:29200-63339 GCA_004027915.1 Capromys pilorides
AAAAAAAAAAAAAAAAAAAAAAAAAAAAAAAAAAAAAAAAAAAAAAAAAAAAAAAAAAAAAAAAAAAAAAAAAAAAAAAAAAAAAAAAAAAAAAAAAAAAAAAAAAAAAAAAAAAAAAAAAAAAAAGAAAGAAAGAAAGAAAGAAAGAAAATAAAAAAAAGTAAATAAAGCAGACAAATCTATCATCTATCCTGCCGTAACTATGACCAACATCATGAAATATGTCACTGGACTAAAGCACTTAACACTTCATTGTGGGAAACAGCAAATTTTCAGACATTGATCTGAAGAGGGAAACATGACACACAAAAGAACAGCCTGAATCAAGCAGTCATGCATGGGACCTTGCAGCCCCACCTCTTCCTTCCGTCCTCCTTCCTTTCAGACTTAGCCTAGAGAAACTAGACAAGGAAAAGTTCCACCCATGATCTTCAGAAATACGAAAAGATAATGAAACCTCATGAACAATGTAGAAAAACTGACCGTTAGGTTTTAAGAAATCACAAAGAAGACAGCATAATAGATGCTATCTAGAAACTTTGGAAAAAATCTATGGGGCAAATAAACGAAAGACAAAGCTATCCATGTGGCAGATGGAGGGAAACACTTGCAGGAAAGTTTGGAAAAAGCAATGACGAAGAAAGTAATATGAGGGTCCTACTCACCAAACGATGAAATGTAAATTGACCCCAATATTAAAGTTCAACAGTCTGTGGCAGTGAAGGTGTGGTAAAAGAGGATGCTCTTCAAATGTTTGCAAAGGTAGACAGGCACATTTTAGGTAAGACATCTGGCTACAGCTTCAAGCTGCTGCTATGCTTGGGATGTGGCTCACCCCCAAGGCTCAGGTGTACAGTGGTTGGGGGGCCTGTGTGGCAGTACTGGGAAGTGAAACCTTGTAGGCGGCCCTTCGGCCCATTATAGTGTGCCCTTGGAGGGGGTCGCAGACCCCAGCCTCGCTCGGGCTCCTGTGTGCCGGTCTCTCACATGTCCTGATGCCACTGGCTATGACCTGTCACAGGACTGAGTATGAATCTCTACAACTATAAGCAAAACAGACCTTTCTTTATAAAGTTAGTCTGTCTCAGATATTTGATTATAAGAATAAAAAGGGCTAAAATAACATTTGTTTCATTTAATTCTACTTCCAAGCATCTATTTGTAAGGAGATGTTCCTAAATACTGAAAAACTTTATGAATATAGTTGTTGATAGTGTTACTTAGAGTAACAGAAGATTAGAACAAAGATTTAACACTGTAAGAATAGACTTGCAGCTTACAGAGTATGTGCCTGGTGGAACAGTAGTCACTACAGTGTTTATGGAGACCATACTAACACAAGGAAATGATTATGATACAGCATTAAACAGCAAATGAATTTCAGTGCATTGGCTCCTCTATGTTCTGGCAGAGGCATCAGTAGAGAAATTGAAAGGCAGAAAAAAAGATCAGGGGGAAGAGGCAAATAGCAGCAGCTTTTGGAGGAGGTGGGTCATGTGGATCTTTAAAATTTCAGTCTGATACAGTCATATCTTTCAAAATTTACATACAAAAATTTATATCTGTATGGAAAAAATAATTATGGCAAAATATTAGGTGAAGAAATCTAGTTCTAAGTGCCCCAGCCAAGCCCAAGTTTCCCAAGCTTAAGGCCATTCAACAGGAATGACAGCTTTGTGAGCTCAAAATCTGTGCAGCAGGACCCTGTGCAGAGCGTGAGACTGTCCAAGAATAAGGCTGTGCAGGAGAGGTGGCCATGACAAAAAGGCCACAGCATTGGGCTTTGACGAAAGCCCCAAACCAGGCAGGTGTGATCTTGGGAAATAATCACGCAGGAGCTTTCTGAGTGCTCTAAACCACGCAGCAACAGTGACTAACAGGGTTCAAAACAAGGTGCTGTACATTAGCAATGAACAGGCAGAAAGTAGAATTAACAGTGCTACTTACAAAAGTATCAAAATGAATCAGATCACTTGGTCTTCCATTTAAAGTACAAAACTTAAACTCTCGAAAGCATTTAAATAAATGAAAGAACATATAAATAAAAGAGGAGGCCTCCATGGTCATGGATCTGAAGATGTGATATTGGTATGCTGGAAATACTCTCTGAATTAATTTACAACCCCATCAAAATCTTGCTGATTTTTTTGAGACACTGACAAACTGACCCAAGAATTCCTATGGAAATTCAAGTGACTTACATCACTTTTTTAAAAATCCTGATAACGAGCTGGGTGTGGTGGCGCACGCCTGTCATCCCAGCTCTCAGGAGGCTGAGACAGTAGGATCAAAGTGAATTCTGGCCATCCTGGCTACATGAGTGAGTTCAAGCCCAGACAGGACTATATGGAGAGAACCTGTTTGGAAAAAAAAGACCCTGATAGTGTTCTCTAACTTTCTATACTGCTGGATAAATTTCTGTGCAGATGATTATTGACTCACAGCTGAATAGTTTGCATGAAGGATTTATTGTACCTGGGAAATGATGTAGAAATTCTCCCTCAGTGCTTTTTTTGTTGTTGTTGTTGTTTTTTTTTAAATTATGGCTGGTTCAGCCTGCCCTGGGGGTGGGGCTGGCGCAGCATGTGGTGCTGGGGATCCAACCGCAGTCCCTGCCTTTGCCTAAGCTTTCCTAAGCAGGCACCCTAGACCACTGAACCATCTAGAGGCCCTCAGTGTTCTTTTTATAATCACAAAGAGCTACGTGGTAATAGGATTATGATGTGCTGAGTCAGACTTCCATAGTGAAAACTTGCAGTGGAATTTCCTCTTAAAAAGATGCCATACCCAACACAAGAAAAATAAAAGGGATTCTGCCCTGATTGACAATCAAAGGGACAGTATTCCTATTTTCATACTCACGATGGATGGGAACTTAGTGTTAAGTGTACTCATTCACATAATTTTAGTTTTATCATTTACATCTTAATAAAAAGCCTGGGATTGAAATGTAAAACAATTGGGGCCAGAGAGATTGCTTAGAGGGCTAAAGTGCCTGCTTAGGCAAGATTAGGCAAGTGCAGGGATGGCGGGTTCAATCCCCGGCCACATGCCATGGCAGCCCTGCCCCAAGGGCTGGCAAAGCCGGCCATAAATGAAATGAAATGAAATAAATGAAATGAAATGAATGAAATGAAATGAAATGAATGAAATGAAATAAAAATCAAGGAACCTAGAATAGTCAAATTATCCTTGAAAAAAAGGGGAGAACTCACATTTTCTGATTTCAAAATTCATAGCGACTTTCAAAGTTATATTAACTAAAGTATTGTGGTACTGGTATAAGGAGAAGAGGAGAAATGCATAGACAAATGGAAAATAATTCACAGTCCAGAATGAACCCTCGTATTTGTGGTCAGCTGATTTCTGACAAGGCTACCAAGACAATTCAATGAGAAATGAATAATCTTTCCAACCAGTGGCACCAGAACAACTGTATAGTTACACGCAAAGTGAAAAGCTGGATCCCCTACCTCACACAATATATGAACATTAATTTAATATGGGTCAGAGAGGGCTGGCCAGATAGCTCAGCAGAATAAAGTACCTGCTTAGGCAGGCGCAGGGACCAGGGTTTGATCCTGGCGTGCCGTACCAGCCCCATTCCAGGGTGCGATGAAATAGCACTGAGACTGGGTGTGGTGACACATGCCTAGAATCCCAGTGTTTGGGAGGCTGAACAAAGGGAGATCACTGTGAGTCCGGTCTGTGCAGTGAGACCCTGTAGACCCCGTACTAAATACATTTTTTAAAAAATATGGGTCAGAGACTTAAATGTAAGAATGAAAATAGTAAAAACTCTACAGGAAAATATGATTAAATATTCATAAATTTGCACTAGGCAGCTTTATTAAATATAACAAAAAGCACAATGTATTGAGCATGAGGTGCACACCTATAATCCCAGCACTCAGGAAGTTGATATGAGGATTTTCATGAATTTGAGTCCAGCCTGAACTGCACAGTGAGAACTTATCTCAAAAACCAACCAACCAATCAAAAAAACCAAACAACTAACCAAAAACTTTAAAACAAGTAAAATGAGACCTCATCAATACTATCAAGAAAAAGAGAATCCATAGAATGGCAGAAATTATTTGCAAAGCCTATATATAATTTCTTTCTGTTTGGTTTGTTTGTTTGTTTGTTTGTTTGTTTTTTGAGACAGGGTCTCCTTACGCAGTTCAGGCTGGCCTTGAGCTCACTTTGCAGTCTGCGCTGGTCTCAACTCTCAAGGATCCTCCTGCCTCAGCCTCCCAGAGTGCTGGGATTATAGGTGTGTGCCACCAAGCCCAGCACAGATCCATTTAAAAGAGCCTAACAACAAAAGTAATCAAAGAATCTGAGAAGCTATTTCTCCAAAGAAGATATGCAATCTAGCAATAAACATGTAAAGATACTTAACAGCATTTACTATCAAAGAAATGCAAATCGAAAACCACAGTAAGGTAGCTACCTCAGAGCCACACAAAAGTTTAGAACAATAAAAACATTCCAGCCCCATAAAAGAGACCAAAAACCACAAACGACAAGTGTCAATATGAATACTGAAACCTTCACATACTGCTGACAGGGATGCAAAGAGGTGCAGCTTCTTTGGAAAACACTTCAGCAGATTCTCAAAAGCCTAAACACAGAGTTACTGTATGACCTGGCAATTCTGTTGCTAGGATGAACTTCAGGAAAAACAAAGATCCACACCAAGACTTATACTCAAATGTTCACAGCACGCTAGAGTCCCAAGGTGGAAACAACCCAATTAAAAGGAACGAAAATAATAATAATAATAATAATGGAGTACGAATTTGCGCTACAAAGTGAATGTTGAAAACATGCTGGGTGAGAGAAGCCAGCCACAGTAGATGGCATGACTCTACTTCTGCGGCATGGCCTGAACAGGGAAGTAGACAGAGGCAGGAAAGACATGAGGGGTCGTCTGGGGCTTAAGTTGAGGGGAAATAGGAACGCTACTAAAAGGAAAGTTTCTATGGGGTGTGATGAAAATGATTCTGGGGCTGGTTGCACAACTCCATAAATACACTAAAAAGCACAGAATCAAATTTAAGACCCATTCAATTAAATGGGTTAACTGTATGGTGTATAAACTATATCTCCATAATAAAATTGTCACTAAAAAGGGCACTGGACCTGGTTCCACCCTCATCCATATAAGCCACAAGCCTGAACTTTGAAGTATAGACTAGTGTAGTGTGTATGGCTGTGCAACTAGAGTTTGAAGGTACTTTTTTTTTTTTTTTTTTTTTTGAAAGTACTTTTTTATGTTTATTTTTATTTGTCTTTGAGACAGGGTCTCACTATGCAGTTCAGGCTGGCCTTAAACTCACTTTTATAGCCCAGGCTGGTCTCAGACTCATACCGATCCTCCTGCCTCAGCCTCCCAAGTGCTGGGATTACAGGCATGCGCCACCACACCTGGCTTGAAGGTACTTTGTTTTCATTTATTTATTTATTATTTATTATTTCTTTTCCCTTTTTTTTTTGTGGAACTGGGGTTCGAACTCATTATCTTGCACTTGGCAGGCAGGCACTTGTGCCATGAAGCTATCTCCCCAGCCTATTTATTTATTTATTTGTTATTTTTTTGTATGTGTTGAAGGTACTTTGTTTTCAGAAAGCTTTTTTTTTGTGGTACCAGGGGTTGAACTCCAGACCTTGGGTTTGCTAAGCAGGCACTTATGCTGCTGAGCTATATCCTTGGCCTTAGTACTTTGTTTTAAGCCCATAGGCTTTCCTGAAAACTAAGCACAGCGAAATATGATTGCTTCCCAGAGAATAGCACAGAAAGGTACCATGGCCTCCCAACTCCCAGAGGGAAAATATAGCAGCTCCAGAAACATGACCACAGTGTCCTACATTAGGTCTTTCACAGAAGCAAGGGGCTCCCCTCAGCAGTCCCAGATTCTGGTCTCCACTCTGCTCAGAGTGGGGTGTGGGAAACTCAGAGCTGCCGAGCTGCTGGCCTTGGGTCAGAGTAAGGACGGGTCTGGGACCTCCCGTCTCCTTTCTGCTGACACTGACTGTGCCTTCTCAGAGTACACATGCTGAAGCCTGAACTTCCGATGCAGTGGTGTTTGGCGACGGGGCCGTGGGAGGTAACTAGCTCAAATAAGGTCATGAGAGTGTGGCCATCCTGACAGAACTGCGCCTTTATGGAGAGACACCAGAAAGCTTTGTCACTCTTTCTGCCATGTGAGGATGCAAGGAGGCAAGCCACCTACAGACTGGGAAAACAGCACTCGCCAGGCTCTTACCACAAATACCCTGATCTTGGAAGTAAGTCCAGCCTTCAGGTTGAGAACAAGAAAATACATTTCTCTTGTATCAGTTACCACTTAGTCTAGGGCAGTGGTATGTACCCGTTAGAGCTTTCAGTAATAAAACCAGCTCACTGTGGGACATGGGCCACAGACAGGTTCACCACCACTGGTCTATGGTATTTAGCTATAGCGACTCAAATTAAGCCAGCTTCCAAACGCAGAAGCCCAAGGGACTATTCTGTTCTGTCCATAGGCCGGCCAAGAGGATACTGCTGTAGCTTCTGCTGCTGGTCCATGGAGCCTGAGTGGTGGATAATCTTGCGCAGACCCAGCACCCAGTGCTGGGCGTCAGCTGGAGATGGGGCGATGAGGTCGAGTGTGTTGCGCTGATCCTTGAAGACGATGGAGAAGCACCGGTCCTCGGGCACATCCCGGGCAAACTTCTCCAGGCCCTCTGTGCGGTGCCCTGCGCGCACCTCTTGAATGTCCTCAATGGAGACTGCAAGGGACAAGTGAGGGAGGGGGTAGGGCATGGTACAAGGACATCCTCACAGGGCATCTCTGCCCTTGACATGGGCAAGGCCATAGTGGAGGGGGCACAGATGAGAGACACAGCTTGGCCTAGAGTTTAGGCCTTGAGTCTGTGGTGCAGGCAGAGATAGGGTGACAAAGAGGAAGTGGAGGCCAAGGACAGAGGTGGAGACAGGGCACAAGACAATCACAGTGGGCAGAATGGAAGCCTGAGAGGAGAGACAGAGACCTTAGGGTGGCAAAGACTCCTCACACCCCAGGCTTGCTGGCTGTCTCAGGGGTGGAGGGAGCAGAACCTCTCCCTGTGGGAGGACTAGGAGAGCACAGGGTTTTAGGCAGAGACAGGGAGAGATCAGACAAGTAGGCTCCTGATTGTACTGGACATTGCCTTGTGCCTCCCACAGCACTAGAGGTTCCAGATCCCTCTCCTGACCCACCCACATTCAGCCGTGGCCTTGGGTCTGGGGACAGAGGACCAAAGCCAGAAGGAGCAGTACTTGTGTGAGAACGTAGATAAGGCCTTGCCTAGTGTGTGTCTGTGTGCGCTGACTTCCTGGAGCCCCCCGCAGAGGGCTGCAGGAAAGAAGGCCCTGTCCTTTGGAGTCCAGAGAGGCAGAGTGGAGGCGGCCCCCTCAGGGATCTGAGAGATCCTATCGTGCTGCCCATGGCAGCCAGAGGGAGGGCCTTCCTGTCACAGCCCAGGCTTTCAGGCATTGGTGAGAGCCAAGACCCTATCTACCCACCACTCCCACCCCCTACAGTCTTGCAGATCCTGGCTCAGTGCCAGTGTCAGCAGTCATGCTCATGCCCAGTGCTGAGCAGCAGGAACCAGGCTCTGCCCTGCTCCACCCCCAACCTGAGCCATCCTCTCCCATCTGTCCTTGGTCCTAGATAGGCTGTGGCTAGAGGTCCACGTGGAGCAGGACACGTGAGACTCGGGCCATCTGGGGTGCAGAGCATATCCCTGTTTAATCCCTCTGGGCCCCCCTAGGTCCCTTCCTGGGGAGCTGCAGTTACTCTAAGCTGGGAATGGAAACAGGAAGCCTGGGCCCTCGAACCTCCACCTTCCCAGAAGAAAAAGCCCAGCTCCCCTTGCTACTGATAAAGCCTGTCCATCTGGGAAGCTGTCGGCATGGGCACGGGGGTGGGTTTTGGGGAAGAAGACCCAGAGCCAAAGAGAAATGGGGGATGCTCCAATCCTACAGTGAGGTAGAGTACATTGAGGACAACTGTCTCAGAGCTCACCCCAAGAGAGAGATGGGGCTCAGATGTCTTCGACCTGGAAGATAGCTGCTTCAGACTTCACTCTGCATCTGAACACATCTGGATCCCAGACCTGGTTCTCCCTCAGGGTACAGGCCCTTAGCCAGCCACTCACGTGTGCTCCCCACCACACACTGGGTCTCCTGTTTGGAATGCACTTCTTGTTCTTTGCTCACAGTTGTCCTGGTGTGAGGCTCTTACCCTGCCCCAGCCCAGCTGGGGGTTCCTACTGGGGTCTGCTGCTCCTCATCCTATCCCCCTCATCCACCCATCATGAAGCTGTAGGAATACACTGGAAGGTGGTGAACTCCAAGCCTAAGATCCCTGTTCCCACTGTGTCCCCCAGGCCAGCATGTAACAGGAAACCCACTATCAGGGCAGGAGCCCAGCGAAGGAGGCTGTCTGGCGCCATAAGCACAGGCAAGGTCAGAGGTCCCTCGTGTGCAGTGAGGCAGGGCAGGGGCTCAGGGCAGTTGGCTGAGAACATTTAAGAGCCTCATCTCTTCAGACCCTGCCTGGCCCTTCTCAGAAGCGTTCACTGCGCGCAGTCCAAGGGCCCATTCAGGTTGTCCTCATCTGCCTTACTCTTGTCCTGCCTTACCCTGGGCCACACCACAGGGCACACAACCTCTCCTGGGTAAAAGGCACCCCCAGCACTAGCACATTCCTGGGATTGAGCCACTACTTCCTCATGCTATGCTTTTCCTCTACCTCAGATCCGGCACTGTGTCAGTCTCATACCCATAGACCTGCTATTCAGCTCCTTGCCTCCCCACAGCCTAGTCCTAGGGGAGTAGATGAAGGCTCAAGGGTTTTCAGGGGTCTCAGCTTTGGGAAGCCCAGACTGCAAGGTCCTGTCTGCATTGTCCAACTGATAGTCAACTGTACCTGTCACTATTTAAATACAAATTAGCCAAAGTACAATGACAACCTCACTTCTTCACTCATACCAGCCACATTCCAAGGGCTGAATAGCCTCTTGTGGTTGGTGGCTTCCATAGTGGGCAGTGCAGATAACATTTTCATATTACATTGGTCCAAAATGTTCCCACCAAATCAAAGAAGGGACAAGCCCAGAAGGTACCATCCTATTAAAAAAAATTTTTTTAGGGAACTCCTGCATTAAAAGGCAAAATATAGCAGAGCTTCCTCCTTAAGGTACTGCAGGGCAAGCTTTCCATCTGCTGCCCTGGCCTGGGGTTCCTGGGCCTTTTCTGGAATTTCCAGAAAGCCCTCAGGCCCATATTCTTGAAGGAAGACCGCAGGCAGGCATGGGATGTCTCCGTATGCCCCAGCCCCCTCCGACCTAACCTCTTTGGGCTTGAGTCCCAGGGAGGATCTTTCTGTGGCCCCACCTCATACCCGGAAGTGCCTTATCTGCCTCTGGACTTTGGGCCTGGCTTTTGGCCTACAACACCTGCAATGCTAACCCACCCAACGAGCCTCCTTCCCACATCTGCGAGCCTGGATGCTTGTGAGTTCAGGCAACCCTGTCAACTCCCTCCTGATTTGAGTCTGGCCGTCCCCATCCATTCTCATGGCTCTGTATCCCCACTGCCCCAAAGAGTTTTAGCACTTGTGGTCCTTGTTCCTCAATTTCTACCTCCAACCCAGTTTGAGCCTCAATTTCCCTAAAAGTGGTTTAACCAGCTCCTATTCTGATCCCAGTCAGGCTGTTTCCTCATTTCTGGTCCTGCCTACATGAATGATCCCCGTCTGCAGCCCTGGACCATGATGGATCCCTCTACCCCCTGCTTTCTGCCCCCTCCCATGTGGCCCAGAACACTCACACAGCTGAGACTCTGGGGACCTCATGACCTTGCGAGACTCTTGCCAGATGGTCTTGCAGTCCTCCTGCAGCTTGTAGAAACGTTCTCTTCGCCAGGAGCTGGACTTCACCTTCAGGAGCTGGCTGCCCTTGAGTAGGGCCAGTAGGTCCTTGTCATCTTGCAGACCTAGGGGGCCAATACTGGTAAGAGACTCCTCTACCATTGTCCCTGCTGTCTTCAGTTCTGCACTGGGCATGCCCATAGCTGGACGCTTTCAGAGCCTAGGTTTTGTGAGCCTCATCTTCAGGGCTCTGTGTACTTCCCCCTCCATCAACATTCCAGCCCTTTCCCAGAGTCTACCTCCACCAGGAAGTCTTCTCTGACCACCTGCTGAGGTGCCTGTGCACACAGTAGGACAACTGCCAACCCAGGACCACACTTACCCATGGAGGCCTGCCTGCCCACAGCTGGATGCCACAGGAAGGGCAACTATTTTAGAATTCCGTGCTTTGGGAGGATGAGGACTCTAGGAAATAAGTTCTAAATGATGAGGTGAAGCCCTCCTGGTCTCACACAGAGATCTGAAGGAAACTGGGATTAACAGACCAGGCAAAGCAGGGAAGAAGAGCTGACCCAGATGGTGGAATGGTTTTTACCACAATATCCCTAGAGCTGTGTGTGCTCACGGGGAGGCTTTTTTTTTTTTTTTTTGTGGGGGGGGGGGGGGACTGGAGTTCGAACGCACAATCTTGCACTTACCAGGCAGGCACTCGTGCCACGGAGCTATCTCCCCGTGGGGAGGGTTTTGGAAGGTGATTGGCTTATTGGGGTTTATGGCTGACCTCTATAAGAAGGCGAGGTCTGGTTGAAGAGGTGCTGGGGACATGGCCTGGCAGGGTTTGCCTCCCTCTCCTACTCCTCCCTTCTTTCCCTGCTTCCCCTCACCATGAGGCCAGCAGCTTTCCTCAACACACCTCAGTGCCATGTCTTCCTGCCTTGGAGCCAGTGCACTATGAACTGTAACTTTTATAAACTGCAAACAAAAATAGACCTCTTCTTTAATTTTGGAGTGTTGGGTATTGTGTCCCCATAACAAGAAAAGACTAAGACAGGTGGAATGAACTCCAGTGCACTAAGGAGCTCAACAATCT
Source organism: Capromys pilorides (assembly GCA_004027915.1). Lineage (NCBI taxonomy): Eukaryota > Metazoa > Chordata > Mammalia > Rodentia > Capromyidae > Capromys > Capromys pilorides. The sequence continues at coordinate 40,193 of PVKN010000821.1, forward strand.
TGCAATCATTTTTGCCCAGGTTTCAGCATCCTTTCTGATTGGCTGTGTGATCTGGGTAAGTGCCCTATAGGGAAGGGCCTCTGCTTTCCTGTCCATAAGATGAGATAATATCAAGAAGGAGTTCTAAGTTTAAATGAGATGATGCTCAACTTAGAGGTCTTGAAGCAACACCAGTTGTAGTTCTTGGCATCAACTCTGTGGTTGCTGTGGGACTCTTTGGTTATTTCCATGAACCCTCTTCCCTGCTTCCCCCACCCCTGACTGGAATCTACTTGAGTAGATCTCTGATCTTAGCTCTCAGAAGAAGAGAATAGTGAGGCCACTGCAGCTTGTATTTAGCCTTCTGGGATGCACCTGTCCCTTCCCACCCAACCGCCATCTCCAAGAATCCTGAATCTGGGACCCCTTAGGGCACAGGGAAGCCCTGTTTTAGAAGCTGAGGCAGAGCCCACAGGGAGGCCAGAACCTTGGCCACTTGTCCCACTTGCAGCTGCCCTCAGGGCTGCAGGCTGCTAAGGCATGGGCTCCCAAAGATACCCAGACCACTCAGGAGGCACCAAAGGGACACCAAGCTAAACCCGTCAAGAGGCACTGCTTCCCAGAAGATGCCAACTGTAAAGGAGATCTTCACTGGCACCTTAACAATCCATCAATGTAATACAGAGATAGATACATCTATAAGGGTGTGTGTGTTATCCTAACTGTTACAGCCCAGCAGTCAGCTCTGTTCAGAGCCAGTTGACCACCTCAACTCTGTTCTCAAATTCTGTTCTCAAACTTGTGGCCAATCAGGAATCCCTATCATGTTGTTCTAGCGGAGTGCTGGCATCAGGAAGCCCCAGGTCCAGTCTGAGGCCTTGTGCCTAGGCCTACATGGTGGAGCCCTCACAAAGCCATAGCTGTTTTCTTTTCTGAGCCAGATTCCCAACCTCAGATATCCTCTCCTATTTTATCCATTCTCCCTGCCCCCAGCTAGCCTGCTCCACAAATCCATAGGGCTCACAGGAAATCCTGGACCACTGCCCTGGGCCTCTGCCATTACACCTTCTCTGTCTTTCCCATGTTGGGACTTCCAGTGAGGACTGAGGCTCACACCACCAACTCTCCGATGGCTTTCAGCAACTTCTTTCCTTCTCTGTGTCTCTGTTCTCTCATCAGCCCTGGAGGTGGTGGTCTGATGAGAGCTTCTCACATCTTTGTCATAGATCTGTCTACCCAATTCCAGAAGACACTCTGCCTTAGCATGAGCATTGGGGTCCACATACAACGTTCTGAACTGTTGGCGTATCTGAGGAGCCCAACACAACTAGGAGGGTAAGGGGGTTCCCAAGATGCCAGGAGAGACAGCCACATGTGGTCTCCACTGGGAGATTCCACTGTTTTTCTGTGGCTAAAGAACAACTGAGAGAAATAGTTCATCTGCCAGCACCCCTCCCCCTAAGCTGGCACACTTCAGTGTAAGCTTTGGCTGATAGGTCAGATGGGAATGAGGGAGGGTGTCAGGAAGTAGAGGGTGACATCCTTCCTTCTGGTCTGGAAAACACCATGAAAGGCTAACACGTTCATCTGGTCTTGGAGTGGAGCTGCAACCTGTCTGTGGTTGGGCAGAGATAAGCCACAGGCTGACAGGACTGCAGGCCATAGATCTCAGTCTTAGGTGGGATAGCTAATCTCGGAAAGGTGACAGTCACTGCTCTCTGGGTCACTGGGAAACATGAACAGGTGCCTCCATTGCCCAGCCTCAGTGAGTCCCTTCTGTCCTCAAGACCTCTGGGCTGCCTGCCCTTCTGCCGTTGCTCCCTGAGCACGCAGAACTTGTGGGCCTCTACATCCAGGCCCCCTCACTCAGCTGCAGGGGCTTTCTTAGAAGGAGGCTGGGGAAAGGCTCTGGGCCCAGGGGCCCTGGATTGATCCTAAGGCTTCAACAACATGCTTAGGTTAGCTGCCCAGGGACGTGGCCAGGAACAGGTGCCAGTGAGAAGCTAGAAGGCATCAGTAGACCTTCCCATTACACACCTGTCCCTAAGGTGATACATAACGAGGGCATACTGGGCCTGAGATCCACAGCCATGCAAAGCTGCACTGGGATACAGTCGCACAGACTCCCTGACACAGACCACTCCACACAACCACACAATGTCAGTCATACTACTGAAGAGACAATGAGCTATACTACATCCCCAAACTACACACTGTTACCTGGATCAACACAGTGCTACCCTTAGTCACATATAGCACACAACACAATGCAAGACATCATTATTGTGATGATAATAGTAGCCACACTAATGATAGTTAATATTTGAATAACATACTCTTTGTAGCACATATATTTAATCCCTCGACAACTCTAGAAGGAAGGCAGAATCATTAGCCCCATTTTACAGGTGAAGAAAATGAGGCTAAAGGAAGTTGTGTAGTGGAGTTGGGACTCAGAAGCAGGCTACCTGCCCACAGGGTCAGGGCTATGGAACATTACTTTACACAGCCACCAATCCAGAGACATCCCTCCACAGCATAACAGCATAAAAAAATTCCCATGTAACACAGAATGACAGAATAACTCAGTCACTTTGGGTGACCTGCTGCCACATCAGTCACACAGTCACACTGGCTCACCTCCCATCACTGTGGTTTATATACCAGATACCCTGGTACCACACTGTCACACACTTGGTTGCACACCATTCCACAGCAACACCACTAACAACAGCTGCGCAGGACTGCATGGGTGACAGAATCGGTCAGCACTGAATCACCCACAAGTATGTCACGCTAGTCGCACACAGACACGCATTTACACAGCACCACACTGGGGCACACACGATACTGTAAATCACCTCTGGGGGTGCACAGCCATCCCAAGCACACTCCGGGCCACACATTCAGGGGTGCCTCAGAAATGTTAGCAGACCTGGTTTGGGATGCACTAGTGTAGATCAGGAGAAGGGGTAACCATATGCCCCACTACTCTCCTCCACGTGTCACCACTGCCAACACAGTGCAGAAGGAAGAAACAAAGGCTGCAGGTCCCGTCAAAAACAGGTGACCCCCACGGACAAGTGGCCTGCCTTTCCAATCCCTGCAGTTCTCAGTGCCCCCCAGGAACCTTACCCAGCCTCTGCCCATTGAGCGCTGCCACCTTCAGGCTCTGCTCCTGCAAATAAAGCTCCCTGGAGCGGCTCAGGCGCCGGCTTCGGCTCCGGCCCCCCAGGCACTGCATAGTGTTCCACAGCGCCTCGGTCTCATGAAGCAGGAACCTGGACAGACCGAGTAGTCTGTGGAAGCTGGCCTGGGTCAGGGGGCGGAACCGCCCAGTGAGCAGAGGTGAAAGGGAGGAGCTAGAACCCGGGAGGAGGCGGGGATATGGGGCGAAGTTGCAGTTCTAGAGGCCCCGCAGCCGAAAAATCTGGACAGAAGGGGCGGGGCCAGACCAAGGAGGCGGGGCCACTCCTAGAGGGCGGGGCCACCCCCAAGGGGCGGGGCTGACGCTACCCGAGGAGGTAGAGAGCCGAAAGCAGGCGGGAAAGGGTAGGAGTAGAGTCCAGAAGTCAGGGCCGAGGAGGGGCTGGGCTGGGTTAGGGAGGCCCCGTGGGGCAACTCCATAATTTAGGAAGCCGAAAAGCCGAGCTAGGAAAAGGAATCCGGCTAGGAAGGCGGGGTTCAGGCCGGGATGCACAGCCCAGGAGGCAACGTGGACGTGGTGGCTGCGGATATCCAGGAAACAGATCCGGGCGGAGCCAGGGCCCGGGAGGCGAGACCCCGAGGAATCTGCGTTGGGAAGGCGCGATCTGGTCAGGGAGGGGAGGAATGTCAGCCTTGGAGGCAGTGCAGCAGCAGAACCTGAGCTGAGCGACGAGAGCCCACCCGCTCCGAGGCTGGCCGGAATCGCCAGGTCGGGGTGGGGTAGGGGGGCTGCGGGAGGCAGGATAGAGCTGCGGAGGAAAACTCCCGGTGGGCTGCAAAATTCAGCTGAAAATCGACTGGGACAGGGCCAGGCAGAGCTGGGGACTGGGGCTGAGTCAGTAAACAGAAGCCACCAAAATATATTTGATTTTATGTATTTGGTACAAGCTGTCACTACGCAGCTCGGACTTGTAGTGATCCTCCTGTTTAAGCCTCCACAGTGCTGAGATTACAGGCGTGTACCATCAAGCCCGGCCAGCTCAGGGCGGGGCTGGCATGGCCCCCCACCAAATATTTTAACGTCAGTTATTCAACGAATTCATTGTGACCTCGCTTGTAGGTTTCACTTTGTGAGGCAAACCTGTTTTCTTTCCTCACTTTCCGCATTTCAGTTGAGTCAATCCCTGTGTCCCCAGATGCAAATAGAAGTCTTGGGAAAAATAAATGCTGACCTTAAAAGCAGCCTATTAACTCAGGCTTGCCTTGATGAATATAGATGAGAACGACAGTAACTTTGTATAAAACTGTGCTGCCAATGTGCTTGGGGTAACAGTGGGTCCTTTCATGTGCATTACAACTTCTCTTTCATTCACCCAGCGATTATTTATTGAGCTCCTACTGTGTGCCAAGGTCAGGACACCACCCAGTGGCCTGACTCATTTCTCTCTTTTACTCTCTGCTTCTGAAGAGTTCCCTGATTGGCCTCACTGAAGCACAAACAATGAGTCACTAGCAAAGCCAGTTTTGGCTCAAAAAGCACGGCAATAATAACAGAACTGAAGTGCATAGTGACATGCCTAAGGTCACGACACAGAGAATAACCAGCAAGGTATGTTAGTGTAGAAGGGCTGAAACATAGACACAGAAAAGAAGTTCTTCACTTGGAGTCAGAGTGTAAAGGTATCCTGTATTATATGGAAACCAAACACAGAGGCTCTTAACTTGAAGGACCTCCAAAAGACATGTGGATAGAATCACATCTCAATATAACTTCCTCTCTTTGACTTCTTATGTGGTTTATTGCATGCATTTAAAAACATGATTGCAAGGAGGTCTGTATGCATCATCTGATTTCGTATATACACATCCGGGACAGATAGCTCTCAAATAGAACTGAGGCTGAGGAGCTGGCCATCCTCTGGGGAGACTTGCTTTTTGGGTAATTTAGGTATCCTAAACACAGGGTATGTTTTTATCCTCTCAAGACCTCCTGTAAAATATACCCTGCTGTCCCATGGATGAGAAAACCAGGCCAGAAAGGCAAAGGGATTACACAGTAAATAGAAAGAAAGCCAGAATTGGACTCCAGGTCTGCTGAGGCCAATATTAGGTCCCTTTACCTTCCACTTTCATAAATACCAGTTCTTGAAATAGGGTAAGGGAGACCATTAACTATAGGAAAAGTTAGTGGCAGTGAATGTGTTCAGTGAAGGGGAGGGTCCTGGGAGGTGACACCCTTTCAGGCATACCTGGGGACCTGTGGGAGAGGCTATAGTCCAAGCCTAGCTATAGTATGGACTGCAGAGGAAGTGGGCTGGGGCAGGGGTGAGAGAGGATGAAACTATAGGATGAATTGGAGAACTTCAGAGGCACCAGCAAATGCTCCTTGGTTCCTGAATGCAGTTCTGGTTACATTTTCCCTGGCTAGAGATTACTCCATGGTAGCCCGGCATCTCCCAAAGAACTGAAGATAGCAATGCACAGGGTATGGTACCTTGGGAAGAGACATCCTACATGAACACAGTGCTCTCTGGACACCAGGTGCTATTATAAACTGGTTTACCAATATTACCTTATTCAGTCCTTACTCCAATCCTGTGAGGTAGATGGTGTTTAGCCTCTATTTTACAGATGAAGAAATAGGGGCACAAACAATCAAAGGGATTTGTGGGGCTGGGGGAGACAGCTCTGTGGCACAAGTGCCTGCCTGGCAAGTGTAAGGTCATGAGTTTGAACCCTGGTCTCACCAAAAAAAGAAAAAAAAAAAAAAAAGATTAAATTAAAAAAAAAAAAAAAAAAGAATTAAAGGGATTTGTGTGACATGAAAAAACCAAAACTGAGCTCAGGTATTTTGCTTCTAGCATCAATATGGGGTGATGTGAGAAAGGACATCTCATATCTAGGTGAGCCTGTAAACCTCCAGTAAATGGGAGAACTCAGCTGGCACTCCTGCCACAGACCCTCAGCTGGCCAAGCCAGAGCATGTGGTCCTGCAGCACTTTATGCACAGGACATGATGACCATCCCTTTCATCACCAGTTCTCCTGGTAGATTCTTCCCTATCTGGTCTGCAGTGTGGTGAGAAGGCAATTAAAGGAGGTGATTTGGGATGACAAACTAGAAACAGCAAGACTTCAGTTTGGGGTCACAGTGTTCACGCCAGCCCCAAAAGGAGGGCTGGGACTATGTCATGAATTTGATAGCCTGGCTTTACGCAGGAGGAGCCAGGGTGGTCAGCCCCTGACACCAGAGTGAGAGGCTCTGACTGAACCTGTATGTGTCTTCCTCCAGGGGAAAGACAGCAGGGCTGCCCACAAGAGAAATGGGGCAAAGGTGCAGACACCCCGTGGGGAGACCATGCTAACAAATGCTGAAGCTGCCATTGTCAGAAGCAACAGGAAGGCTTTGAGGAGCTCTATGTGTGAGGTAGGTAGGGAAAAGATGGAAATCTTCACAGTGGACTGTTTAGCTAATGTGCATTGGGGGAGAAGGCATAGGTCTCCATTGTGGGCCTCTGAGCTCCCAGCTCTCCTCACACTGGTGTGTCAGGAGCAGTAATGACACCTCTGGTCATTAAGAGAGATGAAACAAGGGAAGGGGCAGGGATCCCAGGACCCAGCTGGAGGAAATGGCTTTGAGAAATCCTGACCTGGTCTTTCTGGGGCTTGGGGATGTACTGAGAAGCACAGAATGGGGCTGGTCAATGGGCACACACTGTTAGGGGGACTGACATGAGGGTTGGAGGGCTCTGCCTTTCTCTTTCCTATCAATTATCTCCATGAATGGTTTAGATAGATGGGCAGTGGACACTAAAGTCTCAACTCCCAAGGCACCAGAAAAAACAGGGATATATAGTTAAGTGGTGACTGGTGTGAGAGGAGCAGGGTTTGCCGAACTGGCCCATGATCCCAGGGGACCAGAGAGCAAAGCGGTTCCAAGGGTGGGTGAGTTCCAGGCCTGAAGCAGAGATGCCAAGTTGCTCCCCTCCGCTCCCAGAGGCCTCCAGACCTCACAGTCAGGAACTCAACGCTCTCTCGGTTGCTGGGACAACGGTAAGGCAAGGAGCTGACCCAGGGGGAGGAAACAAAGCTCGGCTGGACAAAGGATTGCAGCCGCACTGATTCGCAGCTGAGACCAGGCTGGACCCTCCCGAAAGTGCCGGTGCTCCTCTGGGTGGCTCAGGGCAGTGAAAGCTGCTGGGTCTGACCTCCGCCAAACTTACACGCCTCCTCACAGCACCCCTTACGCCCGCACCCCCTATCCCCACCAGCCCCCCCTCCTCCTTCGCGGCCCGCAGCGGCGCAGCCACGCCCGCCGCCTGGGCTTTGAGGAGCCTCTAGGAGGACTAGAGAACTGTCTTTAGCGCATGTGGTTTCTCCCTCAGCCCTTTCATGAGATCTGAGCTCCGGGAAGTCCAGCCTTTTGTGCCAGAATAACGGGGGCTCCCCGAAGCGAAGTCTGAGAACCGCACCGCTCCCGAACTCATGGGCTACAAGTGGGGACGAGTCTGGGGCCGCCCAGGGTGGCTGGCTGAGATTTCTTCAGTGTGGCAAGGAGGTTCACAGGCAGCCCAGAACTGCGGGATCCCCCGCCCGCGGGCCGGGCACTCACCGTGCAGGGTCAGGAAGTCGCGGCCCGGGTCCATGCCCGTCGGGTGCGCTGGCGCCCGCAGGACTCGAGGGAGCAGGAGCAAGGCTGGCGGTCCCGGGTCCGAGCACAGCGCAGTGCTGGACCCGACTGAGCAGCGGAGGAGGTCGGGGTGGGACGCCGCCACGCCCCTGAGCCTAAGCCCCCGCCCCCTGGGCCTTTCAACGCACTTCTCTCCCCGCCCCTTCTGGGATTTGGGAAGCAGGCAAAGCCCGTGGCCTGTAACACCAGCCAACGTTGGCCGGGGCCAGTGGGTGTGCTCAGACCAGAAATAGTCAGATCTTTCTCGCTTCCTCTGCCACCACCTCCTACAGGTCGCAGGCCCTGTTATTACTGCTGGCTGCCCACCCTATGCCCTACCTGGGGTTGCCTGGCCGTGCCAGGGTGATGCTGGAAAGAATCCGGTGTCATCCCAAGGAGAGGCTGGAGAAAAGTCCAGTGACAGCCGAATTAGTGTGTAAGGAGCCTTGACATGTAGGCGTGTGACTGCAGCTCTCCAGGGCGTCTGCTTTCCCTTTTGTGAAATGGGTGCATGGGCATCGACTGGGAGGTCTTTAGAGAGCTGTACCTGGACTGGGTTCAAAGGCAGGTCCTCTGACTCTTGCTGGGGGATTTCTAAGCCCGGCAGTACTTTTCATGGGCTTGGGGTAGCAAACAGGAAGTTCACCTTTGAGCCCTGCAAACCTCAAAGCCTTAGCGATAGCGCAGCAGAGAAAGTAGGACCTCTAGGTCTCTTCTTGGGTGGCCTCCCATTGGAACTAAGTTGGCAAGGGGCTGCTACACAACCCTTCGGTTCTCCTCATCAGGTGCTCAGGTAGCCAGGGAAGGTCCAGGAATCTTGCTACCCTCAGGCCTTAGAATAGCTTGTGGGCTCTCGTTGTCACAAACCTGTAGGCGACCTTCTGGGGTCGGGGGTTCTGTTTCCTGCAGTGAAGTTACCCAGGCCTCCTTGGCGGATTATGACACTGAAGGTCTAGGGGAAGTTCTTTGGAACCTTCGTGGAGGAAGGAGGTCTCACTGGTGTTAATTGTCTTCTGGGCCCATCCAAGACTAGGTGGCACTGGTGAAGGTTGCAAACTCTAGAAGGCAGTCTTCCAGTGCTAGGAGTTCAAGCTAGAGCGAGTCATTTTGGAGCTTTGGAGAACGCTTCCGTACTGTGGAAGTTCCTGCCCCTCCTCCCGTGGGGGGAGGGGTGGCATGCTCCTTCGGATAGGACCCCTTAGTTGCTCTTCCATAGCTGAGGATAATACTGTGGGTTTGTTGAAGAATGAACAATGCCACACCAGCAGGCTTCACTTTGGAGTCCCCAGCCTCAGGGTGAGGAGGATGAGAGAGTCTCTTCTCTGCTTGATCTGCCTTCCACCCTCTCACCAAAGCCCTGTTCTTCAAGGGCCTCCTTGAGTCTTAGAGCCTCTCACCTGGATCTCTGACACCCCCGTTGCATGCCAACATCTCTCCCCAGCAAGTCAAGCCTCCTGATACCCACCTCCTCTTCCCAGGCAGAGACACACTGAAATTCCAATTCGGTAGTTGGCATGGCTTCATTTCTGCCATCATTCCTACTTCCTGTTCTCTTTCAGCTCTGAGTCTTGCAGTGCCCCCCACCTTCAGAACAGGCCACTACCCAGGATCCTGGCCTCCCCTTCTGTCCTATCTTGGGAGCTGCGGCAGGCTCTTCAATACCCTCAACCTATTTCAAACAGACACTTTCTGGCCTCCTGCCCACATAGCAGAGCTGAAGCTTCCTCCCTGGCCTGGGATTGTAGAGCAGGATGGGCATGGCTGACTCAGAGCTAGCCCTTGAATCAGGTTATGCCAGCAATGAACGCTGGGCCACACCCTACTCTGAGCTCACTGACCCGTGTGTCAGTTCTCACTGTCTTCCTCTCCCACTCCCCTTCCATCTGTCTGCCCTCCTCTTGCTTACAGGCAGGGAGGTTTTCTGCTGCTCTGTGTGCTGTGACTGTACATATGTGTGTGCTGGGCTCGGCAGTAGGGAGGCACAGCCAGAGGCTTTGTACTGAACCACAAAGTTGCTGAATTCTTCTCTCTCTGCCCTTAACTCCCAAGATCTTTTGTGTGGGCTGGGCTCTGGTGAGGCTTCTAAATTACCCTTCTCAAAACCCAGCTTTCAGTCACCTCTGCAAGATTCCCCGGGAGCCTGGTGACTCATCAGGCTCTGTGGCAGGTTTAATTTGTGTGCACAGAGGGTCTAAACATGCCCAAGACTGGCTCTTTTATGACAGAGTTGCATACATCTCTCCACTCCCAACTCTCTGGCCAGCTTCCGTGTCTCAGGGGGGTGGGGAGCAGGTTTCTGAGATGACTGGGCTTGGTAAAAGAGACCTATTGCTGGGGTCAGTGCTGCCTCAAGCCCTCCCCAACCCCCTTCAGGCTGTGGGAGTGGCTATTATCAAGCCAAGAATGCCAACCATCAGGATGGTCAGGCTCCACGTGGCTTTAGGGTTTGCCCTGACCACCCCCCTCCCTTGAGAAACTCAAACCTAGAGCTTCTCAGTAGGTGAGCTGGTTGAGGTTTCTTCTCTCCTCTGCCTACATTTACAGGCCCTGTCACAGGACACTGGGAGAGAAGAGGCTGTTTAAACACTGGCTCTGCAGTTTCCTGCTGTGAGACGCTTCATTCCTTTGAACTCTACAATCAGGCGATACCGTCATCTTTGAAACAGGCTGAAATAACACATGTGAAGTACAATATCTGGTACAAATAAATACCCACTGAGGGACCAGAGCTGAAATTCTCTCTCCTGAGATCCCTCCCCCTCCTGGTCTCCTCTTCAAGTCCTCCTGGTCACAGTATTAGGAGGGTACTTGTTTACCAGTGTACCCCTGCTGCTTTTAATGAGCGAAAAACCTCACCTAACCTCCCTCCAGAAGGTCCTAGACCCAAGTTCGGGGAATTAGGAGGAAAAATAAAGGCTGCCTACCCCAAGCCAGCAGCTCTGACAAAGGTAGAGTCCTCAGGAATTATGGAAAGACATTCCTGTCCATGTAGGGACCCAGAATGCCACAGTAGACCCCAAGATTTTGGAGCCTCTTGGTAATTCCAGGGGATGATGGGATTACTTAGGGTTACTCTTCCATAATTATATTTGGGGATTTCCTTGTGTATTCATTTGTAAACGTAACTGTGAGTCTTCATTAGGGACTACATCTGGATGCTCACATCCTCCCCACCTCACAGGCAGATGTAGTGCTTAGTGAGCAGGAACAGTCAGAAGATTGGCTGTTGGGCATGGATCTGAGTGAAAGGGCACATTTAAAGAATATGCGAACTGACAAATACACTGAAACTTCCATTTGAAAATGATTCTACTATTGTTCAACTAATATTTACTGAGTGACTGTTGTATACTGGGCGCTGTTCTGGAGGCTCAGAAGTCACTAGTGAGCATAACATACAAAAATCCCTGCCACCCATGGAGCTCAAATTCTAATGGAAGGGAAAGAGACACTGTCACAAACATAAGAAGTGAATTATACAGTGTATCAAAAGGTGATAAGGAAATAAAAAAAATGTGGGGTAAAGGAATCCTGGAATGTAGCAGGGTTAAATTTTAAATAGGTTGGCCAGGTTGGATCTTATGAGAAAGGTGACATTGGAGACTGGAAGGAAAGGAGAGGACCAGCCTCTTATGTGTCCCTGGGGGAGGAGCTCTAGCACAGGGACTAGGGTGGCCCCAGTGACATGAGGCAGAAGCAGGGCTGAGAGTAACTGAGAATAATGGGAGATTGATAATGGAGAAGAAAGAGAGGTGAGGAGGACCCTGGGCCCTGGGAGAAATGCACAGTACCTGGAAGGTTTCAAGCTACAGAGGACATGGCTTGGTGCACGTTGGAAGAGGATCCCTTTGTCTGCTTTGGAGAAGCCAATGAGGAAGGGCAATCACTGGAGCAGAGAGGAGACACCCATGGTCAGGCACTGAGGTGGGAGTGGTGGTGGCTCAGGCCTCCATAGCAGGAGTGGAGGCTATAAGCTCAGAGGGATTCTGGAGACACTTTGAAGATAGAGCCAACAGGATTTGCTGGGCGGTGGATTGGGGATGGATTCTGAGGACAAGCTCAAGGGTGACTCTGAGGTTTAGGCCCTGGGAGCTGGGAGGATCAGCAGGGAGGCACTGAAATGGGGACGGCTGAGAGGAGCTGGGGCTCTAAGGAGAGGTATCAGCAGCATGGCAAGTATCTAAGTCCAGAATTCAGCAGAGAAACGTGGATAGGGATAATTAGGAATATGATTCAAAACAGGTTCGAAATCCCCATCAGCTCTCACATACTGCTGAGGGGGGTCTGCTTTGCCATGATCTTGCGGGCGGGCAATTTGTCATGAATTTCTTTTCTTTTTTGGATACTGGAAATAAAACTCGGGACCTTGCATTTGACAGGCAAGCACTGTGCCACTGAACTATATCCCTGGCCTTAGAGGGCAATTTGGTAGAACTTCAAATGCGAAAACATATGCATGTTTGGCCAGGCAATTCTGTGATATTATCCCACAGAAAAATTGTATAGCAGTATGCACAAACATGGATGAGGTTTCTCATTACAGCATTAGTTACAGAAAAGTAAAAAGAATATAGTAGGTGACAAAAATAAATAGCAGGACATGTTATATATAATATAACTTATGTTATTTTGAATACTTAATTAATTAATTTATTTATTTATTGCAGTATTGGGGATTGAACTCAGGACCCTGCACTTGCCAGGCAAGCACTTATTCTACTGAGCTATCTCCCTGGCAATTCTTTTAAATATTAAAATGGTTTTATACATATTAACATTTTTATAGTCAGAAAATATAGCTAGAAGGATATAGAAATGATATCCAGCATAAGGAGATGATCCTTTTCCGGGGGAAAGGCTAACTGAGGATACTTTATTCTTTGTGTACTGTGTATTTTTTGTTTGTCCCTTTGTGTGTTCTACATCATCTTTTATGATGATAGAGAAGTTTCGTAATTTAAAAACAAAACAAAATTTAAAGTTGAAAAATGTGTGTGGATTCTAAAATTTATATGTAACCCAAAGAAGCCGAGAATATCAAAAGCAATCCTGGGTAATGAGAACAAAGCAGAGAACATCACGAGCCTGGACCTCAAGCTCCCGTGATAGGAAACACTGGACAAACATATAGACCAATGGAACAGAACAGAGGATGCAGAAACATCCCCAGATAATACAGCTACCTGATCTCAGGCAAAGGAGCCTGGAGGAAAGATAGTCTCTTTAGCAAATGGTGCCTGGAAAACTGGTAATCCACACAGAAGAAAATGATGCTAGACTCCTAAGTGTGCCTTTGTACTAAAATTAAAACCAAAATGGTTCAAAGATCTAAATATTGAAAAAGGAACATTTAACTTGCTGGAAGATAAAATAAGACTCTTGCAAACAGACTTTCTGACTAGAACTCAACTGCACAAGAAATAACAGCAAGGATCAAAACATGGGAATGCATCAAATTTCAAAGCTTCTGAATAGAAAGAAAACAAGCAAAAGAATGGAAAGTGAACTTAGAGTGGGAAGAAAAGAGTCTGCTACCTGTTTCTCAGACAGGGGACTAATACCTGGGATATATAAATAACTAAAAAAATTAGACCACTCAAATAAAAGATTCAAACGAAAGTGGGAAACTGAAATTAATAGACACTTCTTAGAAAAAGAAGTACAAGTAGTCAATAAATACATAAAAAATTTTCAACATCTCTGACCATCAGAAAAATGGAAATTAAAACAATACTGAGATTTTATCTTACCCTAAAAAGAATGGCTATCATCAAAAATCAAATAATAATAAATGCTGGTTAGGCTGTAGAGACAAAAGAACCCTTCTACATCGTTGGTGGGAATGTAAACTGGTACAGCCACTATGGAAACCAGTATGGAAATTATTTTTAAAAACTTAAAATAGAAAGTCCATTCAACCTAGCTATTTCACTTCAAAATATCTTCCCCAAGGTGATAAATGCATAACACTACAGTGATATAAGCCTACCCATTCTTATAGTAGTAAAACTCATAAAAGTTAAATCTTGGAAGCGGCCTATATATGCATTAACAAAAGAATGGACAAAGAAAATTTGGCATTTACATGCTGGTCTTAGAACCCTGGATGCACTGTGCTGGCCCTGGAACTGGGCATGGTGGTGCATGCCTACGATCCCAATGTTGGGGAGGCTGAGACAGAAGGATCACTATGAGTCTGAACTATGTAGTGAGGCCCTGTATCAAATAAGTAAGATAAGATAAAATAAAAATATTTTTAAAAAGCAACAACAATAAAACAACAACAAAAGAAAATTTGGCGTTTATACACAATGAAGTAATGTCTTCCTAAAAAGAAGGATAAATTTGAGTCTTTTTTTCTATGTATTTGGTACAGGGTCTCACTATGCAGCTTGGACTCAGCAATCCTCCTGTTTTCAGCCTCCCCAGTGCTGGAATTACAGGTATGCACTGCCATACCTGATCTCAGCACACTCAGCAGGGGTGGGGTGTGGGGTGGGGCCAGTGTGGCATGTGGTGCCAGGGTTTGAACCCCAGTCCCTGCACTTGCCTAAGCAGGCACTGTATGTATGTATGTATGTATGTATGTATGTATGTATGTATGTATGTTATGGCTGGCTCAGCCTGCCCTGGGTGTGGGGCTGGCACAGCCTGTGGTGCCAGGGATTGAACTACAGTCTCTGTGGTTGCCTAAGGTTGCCTAGGCAGGTGCTTTAGACTGCTGAGCTATCTTGCCAGCCCTAAGCAGGCACTTAGTTTGCTGAGCTATTTCACTGGCCCTGAGTCTTTTGTAGAAAATGGATGTACCTTGAATCCATAATGTGAAGTGAAATAAATCAGACACATAAACTTAAATAGCATACAGTTTCTCTTAGGAGAAACTCAGAGTATAAATAAATTGAAGTAAAAGTAAAAAAAAAATAATAGGGAACAGGGAGATACAGTTTGTGCAAATAGGAAGAGAACCAAGAGATGGAGGGAGTAAGAAGGCAAAGGGAAGGGGACATAAAATGAATTAAGATGTATTATGCACAGGCACCAAGTACCCAAAATGAATATGCTCATTATATAGCACAAACATGTACTAATAAAGAAAAGTGTATGAAGAGTTCAGAGAGAAACAAATGTAATTTATGGTCAGTTGAATTGTGGTCCTAGGGTGAGGAGAGCATCTCATGTGAGGAAATGATTGCTGCTACACACAGGCAGTCCCCATGGGAAGGAAGTTGGTCCCCTCTGTTACTGGCACAGAGCAGGAGCCATTCATGTGCTCAGTAGATCAGGTGGCAGGCAGATTGAATGATAGTCACAGCAGAATCAGAAGTGATGTGAGTGTACCATATCTTTGTGATGATCAGGCAGATACTGGCAGCAGAGGGACAAGAGGATAGAGATGGGAGATATGTAGAGACGAGAGGAAAGAGAATATATCAGCCAGAGGGAATGGATGGTGGCATCTGCTGAAAACTGACAGAATGACTGCTGCCCCTGAAAGGATGGGAGGATTGTGAGTGACTTGGACCAGACACAGCCAGCTGAGCAGAGGGCTGACACCAAAGGGTGGGTGGGATCCGACCCCCTGACATATCCTGTGACCATCTGGAGGGTCTTATGGAGCCAAAATTAAATTGCAAAAGCAACCCACTGTCCTTCCTTTCTCTAGGACAGGGAAGGAAGCCAGAGAGCCTCCAAACGTTGAACTGGTCCTTACAAGATCACTCAGTTTGGGGAGGCTCACCTCTCACATCTGAGCAATGCAGGCTCACCAGACTATCCCACTTCCCTTCCCACACACAGCTCCTATTTGTCCAGTTGGGTACTTCATGTTTGTAGAGAACCACACAAGCAACCTGTCTCAGTTACTCCTTTCTCATTGCTGGGAAAAATACCTGACACCCAAAATGAAGGAAGGAAAGATTTATTTAGCTCACAGTTACTAGAGGTTTCGGTCCATACTCAGCTGGCTCCAAGGCAGAGTGGCACATGGCAGAGAGCAGCCGTTTATGGTGGCAGAACAGCAGCAATGGCAAAAGACCAACAAGAGCAACAGAGTCTTGTTTCTCTGTCTTCCTTATATTACATTCAGGTTCTCTGCCTCAGGTCACACCCATAATCCCAGCAGTACTCAGACCCATAATTTCATCCTTGGGTTACCCATAATCCCAGTGGATCATGAGTTAATCTCAAATTCTAGAAGTCTCCACCCCATGACTACATGAGGCTTTGTGGGGACAACTAGACACAAACCAGAACAGAACCACACTTCCTCCATACCTACCCTTCTCTCCCACTGTAGGTATGCCATAATGCAAACACCATCATCCCTGGCAGAAGGGAATTACAGAAGAGGCCTGCACAGGCCATTTGGACAAACATGTTTGGGTTCTCAGGCATAGGAAGGCAAGGCCATGACACAATACCTGGGGTGTGATCTTCTTATCCTGTAGGAGAGAGTACAACTGGAGGAAGCCAGATGAGGGCCCATTCAAGTTCATCGGCCAAAGCAGCAGCCCAAATTTCCCAGCATTCAGGACAGAAAAGGTACTGAAAAAGACAGGTGAGGGAGGCAGGCCCAACTGTGAGAAGCAGAAGTGGCCCAGGTCTGTCGGCAAACATCCTGGGACTCAGGAAGTGGGTTTCAGGCTCCAAGGTGAGCAAACACATCCCTCAGTAGAAAGTGGTTATGATGTCACCTGTGAGCAGAAGCTGTGGTGTGCTGAGGGAAATGGTCAGTGCGGTGCCAAGATGCCACCTGAGCAGGGGCAATCCCTTTCTCCTCAGTGCATGATATAAGCACTCACCTCATGGCACACATAGCATACTTGGGAGTCATTTTAGGTCCTTCTTCCTCATCCTCCATCCTCCATCCTTCACCAGTGAGTCTTGTCAGTTCTACCTTTTAGGTCTATCTCTAATTCATTTCTCCAACCTTCATACAATCTTCCTTGTCTCTCCACCCACTCCTAATTGAACTGAGGTGTAATTTGCATAAAGTCCATCCTTTCTGTGAGGTATGACAGATCTGTACAGCTGTGTAACAACTACCACAATCAAGACACAGATTATTTCCATGTCCTGTACTCCTTATGTCCCTGTGTCAGCTCTATTACCTGTCCCCAGCTCCTGGGAACTTCTGAGCTACTGAACTTTTCAGTTTTCCATTTTCTGGAAAGTATGCTAAGTGAGATAATACAGTGGATATACCATCTTTTGGGTTGGGCTTTTCTTCCCAAAGTGTAATAAAATGCATTTGAGATTCATCTGTGTATTTGATTGAAAGTCTGTTTGCTGCCTGCAATCAGTTACTTGGGAGGCTGAGGCAGGAGAATTAGGCCTCTAATTTCAAGGCCAGCTTAGGCAACTTGGAACATTTTTTTTTTTTTTTTTTGAGGTCTAGGCATGTAGCTTTGTGGTAAAGTGTGCTGAGTTCAATCCCTCGTACTGGAAAAAAGTATAGTTTCTTTTCTATGATTAAGTAGTATTTAATTATATAGCTGTACTATATTTTATGTATTTCCTTCAGTTTTGAGTGAGTGATTATGGATAAATGACCATTAAAATTATGTATAAAGCTTTTTATTTTATTTTATTTATTTTTTTAAACTTTTTTATTCATTTATATTATGAATAGTAGGGTATGTTTATTGAGGGGGACAAGATACAGTTCCTGAGAGACAGGAGGGATCCTGAGTGGGTTGCCAATGAACCCACAGGGGAAGTTTTATACAGCAAAATCATGAGGTAGGTACAATGTGGGTTAAAGCTAGGGTCAACCAATAAAATTGTAAGTACAGCTGTTTAGGTAATATGGATACAGTGGGGAAGCAGATCACACAGCAAGTGTACATGGAAAGAGCAAAGAACTTTTCAGGAAGGCTTGAGTCTGAGCGTCTTGGTTGGCCCCTTATGCGACTGTCGATATAGACTTTGTTGGACTGGGTGTTACCACTTACCTTATCCCCCAGAGGGGTATATAGGTCTGGTCATTCCATCGTTATTGTGATGGTTGGCCTCCAACAAATGCACCTCGGCTACAACTGTAATGTGTTTTCATCTTTTGTATTGATGTAGGCCTAGCTCTGTCTGTCTATAATATTTCTACCTAACTTAGCTGTCTATAATAGAAGCAGCACCTTACTTGTTTTGGTATCTTCATCTCCAGCAGAGGGCCTGAAACGGAATCTTCATACAACCAATATAAAAGGAGTGAATGAACAACTGCTGAACACAGTAAAGAATAAATAGATGCAGGCAAGTAATCAGAACATGACTTTGCAATCAGCCTGGCCTGGCTGCATCTTAACCTTTTCTTCATACTTAACTAGTTTCACCTTTAGAAACAATAATAGTGAGGTTGGTAGAATTTACAAGGGGGACACCAAAGACACAGTCAAAGAAGGACGCAAAGCGGAAGGGGCGGTGCCGGAAGCACAAGTGCCGAGTTAGCGGCGTCGTCTCAGTTGCCATGGAGACGGGGAGAGGAGAAAAGCCGAGGTCTAAGGAGGCTGAGACCTACAAGTGCCAGGGGACAGAGTGGTTGCAGCTCTCGCCTCTGGCCGGGTCCAGTAGCTCCGACCAGCGCAGTGGGAAGCCCGATTTGCCGTCCTCCTTTACTTTCTCCGATGTCTCAAACTGGGACTTCGCTGCCCAGTCTCGCAGGCTCCGGTCGTTGGCACTGCAGCAGCACCCGGAGCCGCAGCCGCTGCGTCTGCGCCCCTCCTCGCTGCTCACCCAAGACGTCTCGCACTTGCTCACCCGAGTCTTCCGCAACTTGTACTCGGTTGAGGTGATCGGCAAGGACCTGAGCGCCAGCTTGATCCAGGCCCGCGGTAGCGAGAATGCGCGCCATGAGGACTTCGTGGACCAGCTGCAGCAGGTAACTTTGTCCACAGCCCCGCCTGGCGGCATCGCCTGTGGGCAAGGTGCGGACACCCGGACGGGCCTCAGGACTCCCGTCACTGTCAGCCTCCTCCCGTGCCAGCACTCTTCCAATTCCCTGCTGCAGTAGATACCACACTGAAGTAGAAAGATACTAAACAAGTGCGCGAATGCACACCACCGTACGCAAATAGCATGTATCCGAAGCGCAGATCTAATACACACATCATACAGTGTGATAAAATGACTAGGGCAGATTGCTGAGTAGTTGTTCCCTGGAGGCGATAAAGCCAAAAGCCACCCTCTTCTTTTGGGATGTTGTGTATTACAAGCCACGATCTTGACTAAGGCACCCACACCCAGCTTTTCAGAAGCACTCTCAGACTTGGAACAGCAACGCTGCTGCCTCATTTGCACAGACAGGAAGCCAGCTGTCTTGACCCTCCTTGTTGAGGTTTTCTCTGCCCAAAATTCCCTTCAGTTTGAGGCCACACCACCCCCAGCCCACTATTTTACCCTGCCTCTCGGATCGACCTCTTTCTTCTGTGCTCTGCTCTGCCCTCTACCTGTCTGCCCCTTTAGCCACATGCATCCAACCCCGCCAGCCCAGCTTCGTGCTTTCCTTTGTTTAACACGTTTATTGTCTACTGGGTACCATGTTGTGTTCTGGGCAGTGAGGATTCAGATATGATAAGATAGGTGCATGAGTGCACATACACATGCAGCCTGCCCTGGACAGCTGGCGATCTAACCGAGGTACTTAGACTTCCACATGTGTGTCTATGCAGTTAGCCATTGCACTGTTCTTTGGGCTGCCGCACTCACTCAGCCAACTCAGGCCAGACCTTGCTCTCAAACTTCTGGCTCTCATCTGTGTCATTCACATGCGCCAGAATATGTGAAGCATTGTTAACCTATAAACCTATGACCCAGCTCATTCAAGGCTACCTCTTTAATATCTTTTCTGCAAAGAACCACTATATTAGAGTCTGAACTGGAAGTGATTTTTCTTTTAAAAAGAAGGGCTTTGTGCTGGGTGCAGTGGTGTATGCCTATAATGCAGCTACTCAGGAGGCAGAGGTAGGAGGACTGCATGTTCAAGGCCAGGCAGGACAACTTAGCAAGACTGTCTAAAACACAAACACACACACACAAACAAACCCAAAACAAAATTTAAAAAAAGGGCTGGGAATGTAGTTCAGGGGTAGAATGCCTCTGGGTTTGATCCCATGGGATCAAACAAAGGAAGGGATTTTGAAGCTACAAATCATTCAGGCTGGTGTAGTCCTCCTGCTCCAGCCTCCCAAGTAGCTGGGATGACAGGCACGCACTGCTGTGCCTTGACTTGAACTCTCCCCAAACTTGTTGACTGTTGATCTTTCCTGGGTCCACCCATGTAAGCTGTGTGGTCTAATGATTGAGAGCAACTGCTTTGGAACCAGATACTCTGGCTTTGAATTCTGGCTCAACTGTACCCCACTTTTATGACCTTGGGAAATCTTACCTCTGTATACCTCAGTTTCTTTGTCTATGAAGTGGAGGTAATTCTCTGTAGGCTGCTATAAGGATGAGATGAGTCAATTCAGTAAAAGATTTACAACGTTGGATGTTTACAACATGGTAGGTGCTCAGCGATAGTTGGTAGTTTATTCTGATGCTGATTCCTACTTCCAAGAGTTAGGGTCAGCAATTAGTAGATCCAAATGATAGTATAAGGCATAGTACTTTATGTTTAATGAACCATTCTAGTTACTGTCTCCTGCGAGGAGGCTTCCTGGCCCCAGGAAGATTGGACTTTCATTATATTATCTGTCATGTTTCATCATAATACTTTAAGAGTCTTTTCCACTTACTTGTATCTTTCCCTGACATCTTCTGCTATAATGTAAACTCTTTAAAAACAGAAACCATATTTGATGCATTTTTCCCTTGAAGTGTACATAGTAAATGCATAAGAAATCTTTTTATTAAATAAGTGTTTGAGGTTCTATCAGTTCTAGGAATAAAGTAAAGAGCACCATTCCCCAGTATAACATTTTTTAACATTACCCTTACAAGTGAGCTCTTTGCTTCTGACTCAGGAATTTTGAGTTGCAACTAGGTAGTGACATCTTCTGTGAACTGGGACCTGGATGGTCCCACAGGAAATGTGAGTAGTATGTTTGGATTTCACAGTGTGGATAGCAGTTCTTTTGCTATGAAACCATGAAACAGGGTACCAGGCGTGGCTGTGTTACTGATTTTATTGTGAAACCTTTAGTTCACTTCCTTTTATGGGTGTCAGTTTGCATATCTGATAGGTTGAACTCTATGACTGAAATAATTCTCTGGCTATAGCACACTTCACTAGAAGTTCTGATGTGGGGTTGAGGCAGAGTAAAGCTATGGGAGCTCACTGTATTTTTCTGCATTTGATCATTCACTTGTCAGATTCGGAAGCTCTATAAGCAGCGGCTGGATGAGGCTGAGATGTTGGAGAGACATATTACACAGGCCCGTGCTCGGGCCATTGCAGAAACAGAGCGAGCCTCCAGCCTGATTCAAACGCTTGCGTTAGACACCTCCATCAAGTTGCCTCCAGGTGTGTATAAAAAATTGCTTGTACGCCTGCTCCTGATTCCCTATTATAAGTTACTATATTCACTCCACTGCCAATTCTCTTTTTCTCAACATTAGGAGAGCAAATTGTGGGCTTGCGTTTCATGAACACAAAGCACTCACTCCAGTGTGCATGGTATTTTCAGAACAGGAACAGTCTCTTGGTAAACAACATGCAGTCCTCCCAGCCAGAGAATTAACACTGGTGTGACTCTGGTTTCCTACCCATGGATGACCATGGATCTTTCTGTTTCCTGGCCTAGGACAAGATCTCATATGTTATGCATTTGCCATACCTTTTTCTCTGACTCCTTCATTTGTAGAACTTTCTTGGTATTTTCTTGTCTTTTGTGGTTTTGAGAGTTCTTTTTTCTTTTTATTTTTTTAATCTTTTATTTATTTATTTGGTACAGGGTCTTACTATGCAGCTCAGACTTGTAATCTTATCTCAGCCTCCTCAGTGCTGGGATTACAGGCATGTGCCACCACCCCTAGTTTCACTGGCCAGCACAGCATGCCTGGGGTTTGGGGGCCAGCATGGCATGCAGTACTAGGGATCAAACTCAGGTCTTTGTGCCTGCCTGGCAGGTGCTTAGACCACCGAGCTATCTTCCCTAGCCTTGGTGGTTCTGATAGACCTTTTGGTCTGTGGCGTGGTCTGCCTGATGTTGCCCTATCATAGTGAGTCCCAGGCTCTGTATTCCAGGCAGCAGCATCCCATAAATTATGCTGGGCTTGTATCACTGTAGTCCACTTGGAGTGCAGGGGATGCTAATCTCCAGCACCTTAGCTGGTACCTGCCACAATGTCTTCAGATCACACTAATATTTTGTTCCTGATAAAAGTTCCATCACCAAGCCACCAACATTCACTTGAAATTCTTTTAACTACCTCCATGGTGATATTTTCTTTAATCAATTGATGTTGAAAACCTCCTATAGTCTGGATTTAATTTATTTCAGCCTTGTAGTGGCATTTAATATATTCTTAATCCCTGTACTTTTTGTATAGAATACCTTAGTGTGTGAACTTTATTTGTTCCACAATTTTGTAAAAGATGGCCAAGGTACTGTTTGCCACCCAATGCAATTTACAAACAAACAAAATTTTATCAAATGCGTCTGTTTGTGATCCAAATTGTAAACAAAAGCATTTGTGAACTGATGTACCACTGTGAATTGATAATTAGTTCTAGAGACTTTATGTGGTTCATTTTCAATCTCTGAGTGTGTATATGGGAAGATGGGCAAGACTGCTTTATGAGCTGTGTTGTCTGCTCCTCTGGCGGTACATGGCATCTGGGTGTTTCTTTAGGTGGTACTGAAAACCTTTTTAATTTTTAGGGACTGTAAATTATAATGAAATGTAAATCGTAACAGTAATGCTATCATCCATTTTCATTTGTCAGCTGAAATACTTTCAGAGAAGCTTTTCAAGTGCTGGGTAGATAGCTCAGCTGACTAAAGCTCCTGCTTATGCAGAGCATAGAGACCAGCCAGGGTTTGATCCTGGGTGTGCCATGCCCCTGGGGCACACAGACTACTATCAAGACTGGGAGTGGTGGTGTGAGCTTGTAATACATGGGTAGGATTTCTTTCTTTCCTTTATTTGCCAATTTTAAAGTAATGTGTTGGCTCTCTTATCTTCCACGGGCAGCAAATGAGGTTGGTTTAATTGTTTTAGTGTCTTTATGATCACTGGGATGTGGTAACTACAATTCTGTTATTGTCTTCACTGATTCTTAAGTTATCCTACCTTTGGCTAGCCTTGTAAAATTTACTTTTGATTCTTAACAATGAGCTATCTTTGAAAACTTCCTTGCTTTTTGGAAGACTAAGTCATTTCAGGCTTATCTTGTGTATGCCTGGTCTAGAACC
>PVKN010000822.1:0-63220 GCA_004027915.1 Capromys pilorides
TTTGTTTACATCTGAATTTTCTGATTTTGTTGCAATAAAATGTTTTATGTAGCTAAAAATAATAAGATGAAGAGAGAGAAGAGGAATTGATGTAGTCTCTGTCAGCAAAATAAGGAAAAGCTGCCAGCTTAGGCATTTTCTAAGGAATTTCTTTAGATGTCCACAGACTTCTTCTCCAGTAACGACTTTGTGTACTGAAAGAAAAAAATCTAATTATACTGCTAATAAAAGCATTTCAGTGGCAAATATTTTTAATTCAATAAACAGATCTGACAGCAGTGGAAGCTTCCAGGGTCTGCATTTAAGTGGAAAGTCGGGGAGGACTTTGCCAGCTTCATAGCTGTGTTTGTCTTTTGCTTTGCTCTCTTCCCCCTTTGACAAGGAGGAAGCTTTTGCTTTCTCCCAGCAGTTTCTTTCTCAGTGAGCTGTGGGGAATGGGAATGACTTCTATGGACTGACAAAGCTTCACAGATATTTGTGTTGCCCCCAATTTGTTTGTTGAGACTCTTAACTCTAAGAATGTAATTAAGTTTATGTGAACTCATAAGGCCCCAATTCCATAGGACTAGTTACCTCACGAGAAGAGACAGAAGAGAGTGTCTGCCTTTCTTCTCCTCTCAGGATAAAACAACAAAAAGGATATCTTCCAGCCAGGAGTAAGGTCTGCACTAGAAACTCAATCAGCCAGGGTCTTAATCCTGGCTTTTCAGCTCTAGGTCTGTGAGCTGAGCATAAACTCATGTGCTTAAGCCACACGGTACATGGTATTTAGTTATGGCAGCCTAAGCTATTTTATTCAGGTTCCCTCTGAGGTAAGGGGCTCTGAGTTTCCTAGCTGTTACACAGAAAATAAGAAATCCCACTTATGCATCATCTGACACAGGGAAAGGAGTCAGATAGTCCTGGGTTCAAATCCTATTGCTGCTCTTGGTTGGCTGTGAGAACTTTGACCAGCCTCTTCATATCTCTGAGGCTATTTTCTCATTGTCCATTAGTGGAATAGCTGCCTACTTAACCCCCCTGGATACGGGGAGACTTTAGTTGCAGAAATATGTCCGCACCCAACCTGACTACACCACTCCCTGCTTAAGAGCCTGTTTGGATGAAGCCACATTAAATAAATGAAAATAATGCCTACAAAGTGACCAGCACACAGTAGGTACTCAACATAGATCAATTCCTTTATTTCCAAGACTTTATTCCTTCCTTCATCTATTGATTGCTCTAACTGGTAACTTTTGGTACATCCTTCTTACATGTCTAATGGCAGGAGTGAAATAAATGTTCAATTGAGGTCATATAAAATTGCTAATATTCTTCACTCTCTTCATGTTCAAAAAATGGCCATTTCAGGTATAGCAGACTCCTGCTTGATGAGACTGACAAGGATTATTAGAGTTCAAATTTTTGCAATATGTGTAGCATATGATAGCAGTGACAACCCAGACATATGGGTTGGACACATATGATGGGATGAAAGCAATGATGCTGCTGATGCTGCTGATACTAATTACCCACAAGCCCCTAGGCTGTACTCTGAGGGTCTGTTGGCAGATAGGACAGCATTGTGTTGTCCCAGAGGCTTAATGGCTGAAAGAGGTACACTGCAGCTTGTAAGTGTGACAGGGTCGCAGTGCTTTGGTGGTTATTTGGTTTGCTTAGGAGCCCCAGGTGTTCAAGGAGACAGGCAGAAGGAAGCAGAATGCAGAGAGCTGAGGAGAGGCAGCCGAAGAAGCAAAGCTAAGGATGTTGACAGGGGGAATGAAAAACCATATATGCATAAGGGGCTGGAAAAGTGAACATAAAATTTCTTCCCTGGGACCCCACTTCAATTCTAGTGTCTCTCTCTGAATGCTACTTCTTCTGGCCCAAAGATAGCAGCAGTGTCATTCAGGCAACCACATTTGGGATATTTGAGCCTCTTTCCTAGGATGTTCTTAACCCCCTCACCTGCCTGAAGATCTGCCCTCTCACCTCAGTCTCCCTATTAGTGGCAGGTGTGATCTGGGAAACCAAATTGAGCACACTTGATTCCCTGTTTGTTAACCCCGACTTTCTTGCCTGGGGTGTCATTCCTCTTTCTGCTTCTCTATTCCCAGCCCATGCACTCCTCTGTCCTCTTACAGACTGTCTGTGTCTGTGTTGCTCAGTGGACAGTTGTGTTGGTCAGTTGCCTGTCAGGGACTCTGTCTTGTCCTTCATTATATCCCAGACCCCTGCAGATTCAATAACACATTAGAGTAAGCACTCTTTAAATGCCTGTTGTAGAATGAATAGAAATGAAACCAGCTTTGAGTATATTGAGCAACCAGTGCAGAACAACCTCAGGCTCTTGGGGCCTATTAAAATACGGTAATAAGTCCAGCACTTCTCAAACATATTGATCTCTGGACATTCCGTACTCTTAGCCATACCTGAGGATCCCAAAACGTGTGCTTGTATGGCTATATCTATTATTATTTACTACATTAGAAACTGAAACTGACACATTATAAATGATTTATTTAAACTCATTAAAAAGCAACAATAGGAAACTCATAGAATTTTAACAAACAGAATACATTTTGATGAAAACAACCATACTGTCCAAAACTAAAACAAAAGTGTGAAGAGGGACATTGTGTTATGCTTGTGCAAAACTCTTTAATGTTCTGTAACAGGAAATGGCTGGATTTTCATGGTTGTTTCTGCTGTCATTCTATCATGTTTTCACAGGTCATGCAGAATTGAAAACTCCCCTGTATACCTCAGGAGAACATGAGAATGAAAAGGGCAGCTAATGTTATAGTAGTTTAGTAAAAAAATATTTTCTGTCTGGTGTATTCCCTGAAAGTACAGCAAAAGTTCTGTGGGATATCTAGACCTCGGTTTGAGAATGGCAGATCTGATCTACCTCTAGTGTCTTATACTTTATAGAAGTGGAAATAGAAAGTTAGCACTATGGCAGAACAGGCCCAAAACTAGAAGAGAATTTTTCCAATAACAATACTAATACTAAGCAAGGTGCTTGTGCACTGGGCTTTTATTATGTGTTGGACACTGGGCTTATCACTGTCTGTGGTTATTTCAGGGAATCTTTGACACAACTTTCGATTGGAACTATGTTGACCTTTGTTTCTGAAAAAAACTAAAGCTCAGTGAGGTTACATAAGTTCCTTAATATCACGTAGTTAGCCAATAGCAGAGCTGGCATTCAAACCCAGCAATGTTTCCATTTTGGCTCCTAGTCCATAGTATATCTTCCAGGAGCATAAATAAATGCTTGGGTGTTAAATAGAGACCAGATTCCTCTTAAAATGCAGATTGTGCTCTGGTACAGAGAGACTTGGGGCTAGAGCTGAAGGATCAGTGCTATTGCCAGCACTGGAGATGATGGAAGCTAAAGGAGAACCTTGGAGGACTCTTTTTCAGCCCTCATGAAGGTGTGCTAAATATCTTCCCCAATAGTTTAGCAATGAATCTGGGCAGCCTACTAGAATCATTTATATGATAGACAATTCCCTAAAAATTTAAGATGCTGATAATGAATTGATCAAGTTGATTAAATTTGTCAGTTTTCCCAAACCTTCTTTTAAGAGGATCCCGACCGAAGGTAACTAATAAATATGAATACCGTTCTTTTGAGTACACTCAATGGCTGCATTCTTAAAATATGCTAGTTTAATATGTTCACCAATAATGCTCAATGAATTTATACTTCCTGAATACTCTTATGCAAAGAATTATTCAAGATATTTTAATTATATTCAACATTCTGCCTAATAAGATATTCAAGAATCTATTCTTCACCAGAAAGTAGTCACAAGAAAGATAAACAGCCCCCATGATATGTAGCTTCAGACAAATTGAGCTTAAAATGGTACTGAGAATAATGTTCGCTGAATACATCCCTGTCTAATTTATTAGGAAGCAGGTCATATTCATATTCATTGAATACACTCAAGAAGGCTAGTCTTCAAGAATATTCTTGGCACCTTCAGCCAATTGCTATATTTGAGGACTGGCTTTCAGCCAGGTATCAGTTGGATCAGGCCTCTTGTAAGTACTGGCTGTGTTGTGAGACTGACAATGCCTGCCAGAAGGCTGTCAGCTGCGCGTGGAGCCTCACAGGACAGGAAAATAGTGCTGCGTCCCCGCACACCCCTTTGACACTTTGGTCACTATTGTGAGCAGAAAAAAGTAGAGGAGAAGAGGGAGAGAGGAAGCTCATTTTGACCTCAATACATTATCAAGGACACTGTGAGAAGTCTCTCCTCAAGCAACCCCTGGAGTGAATGAGTCATGAGCAACACACTTTACTAATGAGAATGCTAAGACTCAGATTGGTAAAGTAAACTATCTAAGACAGTCTTGTTTTCCAGAGCAGAGAGAGATTCAACCTGAGGCAAATAAGCATTTGAACTCAGGTAAGCTAGGATTTGTCTTCAGGCAGGAATGTGAACTAAGGCAGAGGGGAATTTGAACTTGTGCAGTGAGAGAGCTCCTTGGTCTTCATGGTTGAACTACATTTTTTTTTTTTTTCCGCAAAGACAACCTCCTGTGAACCTCAAGGAACCAATGAAAAAAGAAATGGAAGATGAGGTAGAGCCCTGCTAGCGAGGACTGCATGAATAGGGACTGGAAGTGAAGGACTCTGGGGAAGCTGAGGAGAGCTGGTAGGATTTCTACCTGGATGTTTGAGGAACCAGGCAAAGCAAAAGAAGGTAGCCGTGAGTCAAGATGACAAACCCTCTTTGCATATAGAAACAAAAATAATGGACATTTTCATGAAACACCCACTTATTTATTTGTTTCATGGTCATGTGATCAATTAGAGCTCAGGTTGGAGTGTATTATGTTCTGTGGAACATTAAAAATAATAGTTAACACAAAATCATGGAAGAACCTTACTGGCCACCAGTGTAGATGTGTGCAGTGTTTCTCAGCAACAAATCTGTAACTTCCAAAATTTTCACTTTATTTTTTTGAGGACTAAATACTTTTATTTCATTCTTGATGATGCAATTGAGATGTATGCTACTGGAAAATCGGCAAATATATGCAAGACCAAAAAAAAAAAAAAAATCACCACACATTTGCCCTCTCCTACTCTAACATGTCATTGTCAATATTGAGTGTCTTTCTTACAAAAGCTTTGTCTTCAATGTAATTATGAAATAAGATTATATTGTACATACCTATTTTGAAACCTGATTCTTTTGTCTTATTGTAATCATATTAATAAAGACGATTTCATAGTATAATTTTGTAGGGCTAAAGATTTCTGCTTTTTGATTGTTTCCTCTCACCCAGTGAGGTGAGTGTTGAAAGTACTTTGTTGCTAACTAGGGTGTTAGTTGTAGGGCCAGGGCCATCCACTAAGATGTAACAGGGCTCAGAATGACTTGGAAACTTCTTGTGGAAAGCATTGGGGAGGACCTTACATTAATGTTCAGCCAGTGGCATGGAGCTGCAGCCACACTCCCTTACATTAGGCTCCTCTGTCAATTGCGATGGTTTTGAGCACTTGCTAAGTGCTTAGCTCCCTTCTCTCCCACTCCATTTATCTATCCATATCCATGGAGATCAGAAAGATTTCAAGTTCCCCTCCCTCAAAGATGATGAATGTTGTGACTTTAATTCCACCAAGACAATCACTTTTCAGCTGAGCACAGCAGCACTTGGCAGGACAGTGTGACCTGGCTCCTCTGAACGGCAGGAACTTGGTCCAAGGTCCCAGTGCCCTGGGTTTCAGCACTCTTTACCTTCTCAAGAGCTGGGCTTTTCCATTTCTTTTGCTTTTGCCTCCCACTAAGTCTCCTTTCAATAACATTCCATTGTCTCATTTTTGGAGACTAATCAGGGAGGAAGTGGGTTTGGGGGTGACTGTTATTGTGGCTAGTTATGGTGAGAAGTTTTGGACATTTTGGGGAGGTGCCTTCAGGCTTGAGACCTTATCACCTCTCTTAGATGTTCATTATTATTTTTTGTTTTAGATGTTCATTATTTAACATTTGATAATCACAAAGAGAAACCAACCACAAAGGAATCATTTTCCTGTGCAACAGAGAGTTTGCAACAATAACATGTTTTTCCAGTTAATAAAATAAGATATATTTTTAAAAGTTCACTACAATTCCTGACACACAGTGAAGGCTCAATACATGCTGTTATGACTGTGATTATTTTAGAAGTATCAGGACTCTATCAAAGCAACTATGGGAAGACAAATACAGTTCTTGGAATGAGAGCTTCTCCCTGCTCCTACCACACAGCCCTGGGCAAAGTGCATGCTGGGAATAGCTCATACCCTCTCTCAGCCTGAAGACATCCAGAGTGTCACCAAAGCAGACAAATGCACTCATCTTCTCCCGATGAAATTGGCATGGAGCTCCAATGATTTATTTATCACTGACAGTTCTGCTCAGGGGTGGAAGTGCCCTGCCTCACTGAGTGGTTTATTCATTTATCTTTGTTGGTAATACAAGCCCAGGAGATCCCCTTCGCGTCTCCCATCAGTGCTACATTCTTCCTGAATCTGGCTTGTTCCTACTGTGAGGGGGGTGTGAAGACTGTGTGGTGTCTGCCTTTCCCACCCACACAAGCACCCTCTTGGGTCTGCATCCAGTAGGGAGGTCCTGGGGCAAAGGAGCACATGTGGCATTAGAGAAACCACTTCTTCCTGATCACGGATCTCTGCAAATGGGATGGGAGTCTGATTGCACCGCTGTTGATGAAGAGCTGTACTGCCTCTGGCCAAAGGCCTGGCCTCTCAGATTCCTTGTGAGTTCTGAGAGAATAGCAATACTTCTTTTCTGATTCTTGTGAAGACTGCGTGTGGATGGGCCTGGCTGGCACTTGGCAAGGTGAGCTTGATGCATGTAGGAAGATCTTAATAAAAAGCATCATTTATTCATATCTTCATCCTTATAACGATTCCCCAGGGCTCAGAGCTGGTCCCTGGAGAAAAGATTCCTCTTAGGTTGATGAAATATCAGAGCTAGGAGCAATTTGTAGAGAAAGCCTGACAGCTCTGTTGAAGCTCTGACATTATGAAATCTTAAGATGAGAGGCTTCATCATCCTGAGCCTCAGTTATCTTACCTATAAAATGGGGATAATGAAATGAACCATGTCGTGGAGCATCTGACCAAGGCCTTCAGTGCCACTCCCTGTTGGTTGTGCAATGCTTTATGATTTATAAAAGGTGGTGACAGTCAGTGTCTGTCACACTTCTCATCATGACAACTCCACCTTAGGGAGAGATCATAGCCCCTAATTTACAGATAGGTAAACAGAAGCCCAGACGACACATACAGCAGCTCCTCTCATCTCAGATTAAGTCATTTGAAAAATATATACTGAGTACCTGCTGCATACCTGGGACTTCAGTGCTTTGATTGCATGGAGGAACTACACTGGTGAAAGAAATTCCTGCCCTGGTGGAATATATGTTCTAGAGTCAGAGACAAATAGTTTAAGAAAAAAGGTACAGGAACCACATAATATGTTAGGAACTAATAAGAGCTATAGAAAGCATGGATCTGATGGGGACCAGGTGCAGATTTAAGCAGGGTGTTCATGCTGAGCACTATTGGGATGATATTTGAGTGAATACTCAATGGATGCGGGGAACTTGCTCACACAGATGTGGAAACAAATGGTGTTCCGGGTAGAGGAAACCGCATGTGCAAAGGCCCTAAAATGGCAGAGTGCCTGGAGCACTCACAGGACAGGGAGTGGGAAGAAAGGGAGTGGTAAGAAGGGAGCAGCCATGGGCGTGCGTAGGAGGTTGGGGAACAGCAGGAAGATTCTGCTGTGGTAGCTATAATAAGAACTAAGCTTTTGCTCTGAATTCAGCAAGGTGTCGTAGGAAAATATGAGTGAAGTTACATCATGATCTGAGTAATAGTTTCCCAGGATTACTTTGGCTATGATGCATGAATTGACGGAGAGGTGTCTATCAATAGAAGAATGTGTAAACAAAACGTGGTAGACTCTGAGCACCTGGGCTATATTCAGCCATAAAAGGAAATGAAGTCCATACTACAACATGGAACTTGAAAATCCTGAGAACACCCACATGCACGGGAGGCAGTGTCTGAGTCTACTTAAGCAAAATATCCAAAGTAGGCAAAGTCAGGGACAGAAAGTAGATTTGATCTAACACGGACTGAAAAGCTTCTGTGGGATAATACAGTTTGGGTAATGATGATAATGGTACAATATTGAGAATGTAATTCATATCACAGTGTTGTCCATGGGTAGAAATAATTAAAAGGGTACGTTTTCTTTTACTGTGCTTTTAAGAGGATGTAGGGACATGGATGGAAGCAGGCTATGCTAAAACATACATTTAAATCAAGATAGAGGCAGGGGAAAGGAGGCTGCTTGGAGCCCAGATACATGGAGACTTGGAAGTTTAAGGATATCCTAAAGAATGGTAGATAGCAAATGTCAGTACCAGTCCCTGAGTCCAGGTCTCCTGCTTCCTCTCAGTACCCCCAGAACCATGCAGCAGGTATTTTGTAATCAGGACAAGTTACCATTCTTCTGAATCTTCCAGCTCCTGATAGCCCTGCCAGCACTGTGTGTTGGATCCCTCTGGCTTATTAGGGGCATGTGAAACTAACTCTAGCAAGGGGACATTTTGGGCCAGAGCCCTTGAGCACATCAGCCATCTGTCCCAGGCTTGTACCACCAGACTTGCCTTGGCAGCTCGGCTCCAAGTTGGCAGGTTCTCCTCTGTTTGTTGCATCAGTCTGGTTGCTGGGACAATGAGTTCCGATGTCAGGAGCCCTGATTTGGAACAAGGTGGAGTGAGGTGGAGCCAATGAGGTCATAGATAATACTGCTGCTGTTTATGCCTGGAACCTTAGCAACCGACCAGAAAGAAATGGGCTCCAATCCTGCTCCACTTGCATTTGGGCACCATGGACAGAGGAGATCATGGCCAAATCTGCATGGTTTTTGAGCTCAGACAGTATTGTTCAAGACCTGACACTGTGTCCTACTTCCTGTGTGATCTTGGGCAGATGCTTCTCTTCTTCCAAGCCCATTATCTCCGATTGAGATAATGCCCACCCACCACCCAGACTTGCTGTGATATATATATATATATATATATATATATATATATATATATATATGAATTGATGTCATTATAATGTGACAATTGGTAGACAAATAAGGAGGGCTCATGTGATAGAAGATGTCAAAGATATGGACAATACTTAGAGACAAGCTGACAAAGAGCAAGAAATCTAGCAGAGCACTGAGATTTCTAGGGGTGAGGGTGAGGTTCTGGGGTGTTGACGTCATGTATTAGGTAGGGAAGGGAGTAAGGGAGCACTGTGCTGTTTCTACCATGTGAAATCTGGGAAGCCTGTGGGTGGAGATGTTTAAGAGGTACTTGAAGCTCTTGAGAGCTTCTCTGGACAGGGACTAGGGTATGTAAGTTTAGAGTTGGCTACTAGGATGATGGAATGTGGGTGATGCTTCTAGGGACAAATATATGGGATTTAGGGCAGAATACCAAATGCCACTCCCTGAATATGGGAGATGTGTACAAGGATTGCTCCATGAATAGAACCCTGCAGAGGAAATGGGGAGGAAAGCAGAGAGACAGGAGGATGTGGCCAGGGTCACAGAATAAGTTAGTGGTTAAACTGGATCAAGACTCAGGTGTCCCATTATGGGTAGCATGGGAGACTCTGCCCAGCCCAAAAACTATCTTTCCTCTCTCTGTTTCTTGTAGCTCTTGTCCTCACTTTTCTTCACTCCTTCTAGACCCAAATACACTGTGTTTTTGATCCTTGGTATTCTTTATTTTCAAGGGAAATAACCAGGATTCTACTTCATCTGACAGGAAAGGAATTCAGTATGCTTCATAGAATTTCAAGAAAAACTGAGCACTATATCTTATGAAAGGCAAATATGGGCCTGCTCTGAGAACCTGCAGAGTAAGAGAAATGGACTTCTAGAGCAGTAATTCTGGGATGGATCAGCATCATTATTTTCCATTCTCAGGTCCCTTTGTGCAAGGTTCTAATTCCCATGAGATAATTGGTTTGGTCAGGACTGTGCATGGATCCAGTCTGATGAAAGAAAGATGGAGTCCTTTGATGGAAATTTCTAGTGAAACTGCACAAAATGGTGAGGAGGAAGCGTGAAAGAGATACTGGGGGGCTTTGGCCACAAGAAAGGATGCAGATGCTGCCAAGCAGAAGCCACAGGTATCTACTCCCCAGACTTGCACAGAGCTCTTGGGAGCTTGAGAAACCGGGCTAAAGGGCACCCTGTGAGGGAGGCAAGACAGGCACATAGATAGATGTAATTGGCCAACCTGACAAATTCATCACTGCCCACTTGTACCTGGCAGGATCCCCAAGGAACACAACAGAAGGTGGAACAGGGCAGCTTTAATGAGAGGCAGAAGAGAGTAGCAACAAAGAAGGCCTTAGCTGTCCTGACTAATTAGAGATGAAGGCGGGGTGGGCAGAAAGTAGCTGCAGTGCCAAGGTGCTTTTTTATTTGCCAGGAATTGCTCTTAAGTATTTTACCTGCCTTCTCCCATTTATTCCTCTGCATAGCTCTATAGAACACTCCATCATCACCCCAGTACGGCTGCCAACAGGGAGCCCCAGGCACAGAGAAGTGAAGCAGTTTGCTCACATCACCCAGCTAATAAATGATATAGCTGAATTCAAACCAGAGTAGCCGTGCTGTGGAGCGTGTATTGTAACCCTAGACAGCCACACCAGCACCATACTCTAAGAGGGGAAATGAAATTTGCATCAGGTCATACATTACATCCAAAGTTTCTTTAGGAAAATCTCTTAGGCTTAATAGTTATGTTTACTTCTTCTGTTTTAAGTGCAGTAAGTGTTGGTGAAGAATATTTCAGAATCACAGAAAATCATTGTCTTTGTCAGTTCAAGCTGATATAATAAAGTGCCCTGGAGGGGCAGCTCACAAACAGCAGGCATGTATTTCTTGCCTTTTTGGAGGTCAGAAGCCTGAGATCAGAGTGTTGGGACATCCGGGCTTGGTTCAGGGCTCTTCTGGGCTTCAGACTTCTAACTTCCTGTATCTTCACATAGTAGGAAGACTGCCATGGAGCTCTCTGGGATCCCCTTAATAATGGTCATGTGGACTGATCTTGTTCATGTGGACTCTATTGCCACAACCCAATCACTTCTCATAACCCTCACCTCCCAGTGACCTTGCTCTGGGGGTTTAAGATCTCAATATACAAATTTTGGGGAGGGGCATAAACATTCTGACAAGAATAGGCCAAACATCTAAAAAAGACCATCCATCCTCTCTTTAGTTAGTTATTTTTGGCAGAACCTGTGATTGAACTCAGGTCCTTGCGATTGCCAGGCAAGCGCTTATTCTACTGAGTTAGCTCCCCAGCCCCTCCACTGTCTCTTTAAAAAGTGTTACTTTCATACAAATGAAATATAAATGCAAATTATTTTTATTTCCTTTCAAAATGTGGGTCGTATATATTAATTAAGGCTGGCTTTTCCCATGTAATTTCTGTGCAATAAATCATCCTCAGAGACATGATATTAATGATTGCATATTGTTGGAGCCACTTGTCCAACTCATCCCCTACCATGGAGTCTTTTTGTCATTTTTAATTACTCAGGAGTATGCAGGTGCAGGGAGCAGACAGTGCCAGCTAAAGGTTTTCACAGATTCCCTCAGGTCCCTTTTATTGTTGGTGGCTCCTGAGTTGCATTTGTGACTCTGCTTTGGCATCTTGTCCAGGGACAGGTAAAGCCACTTGATGCACAGGGTCCCAGAGCTGGCTGTTCATGTCTTCATGAGGGAGCTGGCATGCCCTGCTTCAAATCTGCAGGGCAGCTTAGCCAAAGAACGTTGAGCTGGCTCTCTTGCCTCGGTTAGGAGCAAATTCAGACCTCCTGTCTCAGGACTCCTTTACATCAACCCCGACGGATAGCATGCGTCAGAAGTAATGTTTTGCCATGTCCGAGGCTAGATCCCAGAAGACATATTGGCCTCCTGCCTGTTGCTCTCTCTTATATCTTCGCTCTGTGAGAAGCGTCCACGCTTCCTGATACCATGTCCTGAGGATGCTCAAGCAGCCCCGCCAAGAGGCCCCTCTGGTGAGGAGCTGATTTCCCCCCATGCACAGCAGCAAGAATGACCCTTCAGCCAGCCAAGCCTTCAGCAATCTGCAGTCTGAAAAACTACCTACAACCTCCTGTTAAGCCCTGAGCCAGACCAACCCAGCAAACCTCACACAGCACATTTGAGCCGATCTTGGTCTGAAGCCTCTGAGTCTTCGAAGCTGTTGTTGTACAAGGGCAACTAATCACTACAGCTGCTCTTGGTGGCCTTCAGTTCATATCACCATCCTGGCGACTTTGTCTAAACCAGCGTTGTCCAAGCCTCTTTGACTACAGAGCTCTCCTTGTTTCCTTTTTTTTTTTGTAAAACCCCTTCTGGGTACTGCAGATTTAGGATGGAATCTCAGACATATCCAGAAAGTCTCAAGTTTCTGTCACTTCTGCAAAGGCATATTTGTCCTTCAATACGTCTCTGCTGGCGTAGATCTAAGGCGCGTGTATGTTGTGTGCGCATGTGTGTGCGTGCGCGCATGCGCGCTCCTGAGTTTATTGGCAGGGAGCTCTGCCTCCGTGTCTGCTGAGGATTTTGTAAGCTGTCACTGTCAGATCCAGAACAAGCCTATGTGTCATGCAGCTTGTCCCATGATACCAGGTCACTAGGCAACATTTCCAAGACAGCCGGGCCTTAGCATTCCTCTGCCCTCCTGCTTCCCTGAGCTGCTGGGGTGGTGATAATGACTAAGCAATAGTCCTGCTTACTTTGCAAACTCTTGTGGGGATTTCCCCTGCAATCTGGGGTGGGGTTGGGGAAGGAGATCCAGGCTGGTTTCAAGGACTCACGTTTTACAGATAAAGAAACTTAAGCTCTGAGGATTCAAGGTTTCTTTTTCCCTGACCCTTTTTTGTTTTGTTTTAAACCACACACTTACTGAATCCATGCATTATTCCCTCTGCCAGGGCCTTTTAATCCTTCTTCCCACCCATCTACTCCCTCCCTGAATCTGAAGCTGGTTCAGCCACTCTGCGCCATCCAAGTTGTATGAAGCTGGGCACATAGATTTGTTACCACCCTACAGAGTTCTGACTTATTAAGTGGAAAATGTGAGGAGTATGGGCAGTGCCTTAGAGCTAATAAACACTTAACAATATCATTCATTAAAGATTCTTTGATTCCAAATTGGCATCATTTCTTCCTAGAAGCTTCTAGTAACCAACTACCAGATGTGGGCTGGACCCAGGCCTCTTCCAGAATTCTATTCCACCTCTGTCTCAAGGCAATTCCAATTCCCTAGTGATTCTTTCAATCCTTATTGCAACTTAGGAGACTGAAGCTTAGAGAGTTTTTAAAGCATATCTATGCTTAGCCTTCTTCCCAGAACATTCTTTCAAAGTCTTTGAAAGTTTTTCTAACCTATGAGCTTCTTGAGGGAAGAGATTTTATATGAGTTTTTCATAACAGTTTTCTGACCTCTGGCCTACCTGGGACCAGCAAGGAATACCAGAGGTTGAGCATCTAGGTTATAGTCTACATAGGACCCAGACACCTGCATTCAAGGTCTGGCCCCTGCTCAGTACAGAAAGGTGTGAATCCAGCCAAACAAGACTGCCAGGCTATTTTCTTTGGTTGTCAAGTCTTTCAGGGTAGAAAAATGCTGCATTTTGCAGCCAGCCTGCTCTCTGGCTTTCTCTTTTCCACTGCAATCCCTTTAAAAGTGAATCCTTGCTATAGCCTTATTTCATGTTTCTCTCTTCCTCCAGATTCATCTGTCGATGCTTGACCTCTATGATGACTGCATTAGGAGGTAGGCCCTTTGGGGATGACTAGGTCACCAGGTTTCATGAATGGGATTAGTGCCTGTATAAAAAGTGGGCTCCCCAAAGTGCCCCTCTGCCTCCCCAGCCAAGTGAATACACAATAAGAATGTGCCATCTATGAAGCAGGAAGCAGACTCTAGCCAGATACCAAATCTGCCACCACTTTGGTTTCGGACTTCATAGCCAGAATCATGAGAATTTGGTTGTTCATAAGACTTGATCTGGGTAATAAAACTCTTTATTATTATTATTATTATTATTATTATTGTTATTATTATTGTTATTATTTTATGGAAGAGTCTACAGGGTGTTCAGGGTCTCACTACTAGATCAGATTTGTGGTGATCCGCCTGTTTACAGCCTCCCAAGAGCTGGGATTACAGGCATGCACCACCACACCCAGTCTCTCTTCATTATTTTGCATGAGCAGCAGTGACATGTCACATGAGTGATGGCAGTAGCTGATAGCCTGAGTGCTTGTCATATTCTTAGAACTACACTGACCACAGAGGGGCTGAAGCCATCCCCTTGTTTCCTGAAACATACATAATTTAGATTGCAAAATAAAATTTGCAAATTTCCCTCAGCTTACCTTAACTGGTCTATCTCTGGCCATGTGTTGAGAATTGACAACTAAAATTATGGAGATACAGTGCTAAGGTTAATGCTAAGCTTGTGACATTGAAGACTGGGAAATTGAGTTCTCTTCATTCCCAATCTTCTCACAGACAGAGACAACAGGAATTAGGAAGGAGGCCCTTCAGAGGCCCTCAAATACCAGTAGACTCCAGGAGCCACTGGTTTAATTGGGGCTTGGCTTTTCTGGCAGGAGATGGGCTGGTTCCACCAGACTTGGAGGCTGAGGAGAAGGCCACCACTCTTTGCTCCTGGATTCTTTTTTACCTCCTGTGGTCCAAGCACCTTTCTAATCCTCACATGAGCCCTGCCTCTGACCATCTGCTTTTCTGGGTGGGGAGATGAGCCCTGATAAAGGTCAAAGACAATATCACATATGATAAGCAACAGAGCTGGGATCAGATGTCAAGTTCCTAACAGCTTCGCTGCCTCATGATCTCGCAGCCCACATATAATCCTACCCTTCCAGTACTTCCTTTGTTTATATATTTATGGCAAGCAACACCCCCATTAACTAGGAGGGTTGAAACCTACAAGAGCAGGCCCTGGGATGAGAAGGTCTTGGCTCTGGAATGATTAGGGCAGATGAATAGTGGCCCTTGGATGTAAAGCCACAATAAAGCAGGTGATTGAGGGCCAGGCTCTGGATTGTGTAATTTTCCTGTGAGAGGCAGTCACAGATCAGTCCTTTGCTGTCTGAAGGAATTGGTTAGCCCTGATTTGGGCCGTCTCCAGAGTCCACCAGGCATCAGATTTAAAAGACATTTTAAGTACTGGCCTATTATACACATCAGAGGGGACCTTAAAGTCTCAGGCAGTGAAATTTACCAAGTGACACTAAACTGCTAACATAGTAGAAAATGCACTCCTCCCCCCAGTCAGTATACTTGAGTTCATTAGCTGCCCAGGTTATAGTTCCTCACCCAGTTCTGATTGCTTCTGTCTTTTAGAAACAGCTGGTGGCTGTGAGGCATAGTTGGTCACTAGGAAACACATTGTATAAACCAATCCCCCCGTGACGAGCCATCGGCCTCTGTACTTCCTGCTTGCTTATCCCACATAAGCCCTAGGCCACCAGAGATCAGGGCCTGATATTCAGGGAACAATCCTGATCAGTGCCTACTGATGCAAACAAACCTGCCTCCAAGTCCTGGGTGTCATTTTGTTGTTTCTGCTTGCCATGCAATAAGATACCAAATATTGAAATATTTGGACAGCTGGCATCTTTGTATCTGAGCACATCAGTTAAATTGAGTGGTGGCCAAAAAGACTCAGTAAATATGCATTGAACTGCTAAGCTGGAGGGCTAGACTTGGAGGCATCTCTCATACTTAAGCCAGCTTTGCAGAGGCCGATGACAATGTTCTTGCATGTGTCATTCCCCATTTCCCTCTGGGACCATCCTAATCCCAACCATAGCTGCTTGCAGCTAGGAAGTCCTTGAGCTGGAGGCTTAGTGGGTTGATCTCACTGTATATAGGAAGACTCAGCCAGCCCTCACCAACCAGTAGAGAGAGCAAGCCATGGACCCAGGACATGTGGTGGGAGGGCAACTCCTACTGCCTGCACCAGGTGTTGGTTCATGTAAGGAACAGTACTGATTTTCACATTATGATGAACAGCTCATGAGGCACCAAAAGGAGGGGCAGAGGAGAAGCCAGCCACTGATTCCCGGAATTTATTTCCAGACACATTAATTCGTTTCTTCCCTTCAAAGTCAAATCAAGTCACCTCCGTATATCACCATGGGCAGCTGGCGGGCTGGAAGGCAGTTAGGAGAGTGGAGGAGCACTTGGATTAAAACTCTTTGGGAGCTGGGTCAGGGGAGCAAACGGAAGTGGGTTCTAGCCATCCCCAGTCCCAGCATCATGGAAGTGAGGATTTGGGAACAATAGTCCCAATCAGTTGGTTGGAGATCTCTGGAGAAGGGATATGCATCTATTTCTATGACAAGCCTCATGCCTTAGAGCTGGAAGCTGTGTGAACTGAGCCAGTTTTTAGACTCTGAGCTTATTCCTTTAGCCTATTTTCCCAGTGACACACACTTCACATTCTTTCATTCCTTCATTCATCCATTCAATAAATATTGCCCATTGGGCTAAGCATTGCATTTAACATGAGTGACAGAATTGGATAAGACAGAAAGATTACTACCTTTTTGGGTTTTTTTGTTTGTTTGTATTTTAGGGAAGACTCTACAGGGTGTGCAGGGTCTCACTACTAGATCGGACTCATAGTGACCCGCTTGTTTACAGCCTCCCAAGAGCTGGGATTACAGGTGAGTGCCACCACATCCAATCTCAATCACTGTCTCAGAGTGCCCTGGGGGCAGGGGCAGCATGGCAGGCCCAGGGATTTAACCCCTCGTCCCTATGCCTGCTTGCAGGAGCTTTAATCTGCTGAGCTATTTGGCCGGCCCAAGATTGCTATCTTGTTGGAGTTTACATTCTAAGAAGTATCTCTGTAAATAATTACACATTGTGGGAAGTTTGCCTTTTAATATGTGAGCATGTTCATGACCAAGTGAAGGCAATTCTGAGAAGTACTTTGAACTGAGGAAGGTAGTGCAATGTAATCAAAAAAGGCTACTGTGAGACTTCACAATACTGCTGTGCTGAAGCAAGTAGGAGTAGGAACGTGAAGACATCATTTGAGGGGTGATCTGAGGATATGATAGGATGCAGAGGTCACCAGGCCAGCAGCTGGGGACAGAGTGTTCACAACCAAAGGAATGGCAAGTGCACAGATCCTGGGAGGAAACTGAGCAGTGTGCTTGAGAGACAGAAAGGTGGCCCGGGAGCGAGAACAAGGGAAGGAGCTGTGGAAGACGATGCTGGAGAAGGGGTAGGGGCACGAAGGCAGGAGAAAGGAATTGACATCTTATTTGTTCAATCCCTTCTGCGGTGTATGGGCAAGTATGAAATGCCTCATGTGCTGCAGGTACTGTGCAGAGAGAGGGATTCAGTGGAGAAGCGCTGAGACGTGGCCTCTGCTTTCATGAGACCTACTGTCAACCAGAGCAGTGGGATAGCCATCTAGGAAGGCCATCTTCTCTTGAGATACTAGAATAAAAAATGGCTTATACTGTCAATTGAGTCCCTCTTCAAGAGACCCATGATGTTTCCTGAGTTTCCTTCTCACGTCAAGTTCCTGCCCCTGAAGAATTCTCTTCTCCATTTACTTAGTCATGTGTCCTCCAACTCTGCAAGACCACTTGCACAAAGCACCTGTGGGTGTCAAACACATCCCCAAAGGTTGGAGTTATGAGTTTCATATTATAATGCAAATAATTTAATATGTAGTATTGGGCATCATAATTTTAGTTTCCAAGTCCACTTACCACCTGAAAGGCACCTCTGATTACCTCTTGGCGCAGTCCAGCTGTTTGCCATGGTGACAGCCCCCAGTGACTTAGTGACCCTGTTCATTTCTGGCACAGATCTCTGTGGTCTTCCATGTCCTTGACCTGTGTACCACCTGAAGATAGACCTGCTGCTCACTTGAAATCTAGCTATTCAGGAGCCCAAAACTGGTGAGCTTGGAAAGAACAACCATGTCTTTCTTTTCTTCTTATCAGGCTGCCATGGGAAAAATTTGTATCTGACACTGAGCCTAGAATCTTGCAAATATCAAATGAGGAAGGGTTCCCTACTTGATCTGGATAATTTTTCTTGCAGTCTTTGAAAGCTGAGCATGTGGGGTCAGTTTTGGTTGTCATTTCCATCATCATCATCATCATCATCATCATCATCATCATTACCATCATCGTTATTATTATTGTTATTATTATTAGTTCTGCTATATAAATACCCTTGCCTGTTAACATAGAATGTTCTATGTTGGGACAGGAGTAAGCAATGGGAGGGGGCTATTCTGCCTGGTTGGAGGATCTAGAGGAAGCCCCACAGAATGTGCTGAGAAAGAGGGTAGGAGAGTAACTCTTGGAAGAGACAGAGAGCAGTATAGTCAAAGTTCTGTTTCAGGAAAGGGTCTGTCTGGTTGGAAGAAAGAGGAACATTGGCAGAGCAGGACAGTAGAATAGGAAGAAGTTGGGATTGTAGTGGAGAAAGGTCATCTGGGGACAGATCCAGTGTCTAGTATGTCTTACAAAAGGTTTGGACTCCATCCTCTAAACAATGACCATCAAAGCATTTTATAAGGAACATACCTTTCTCCTTGGCTCATGCAGTTTCTTCTGCTTGAGGCACCTTCTCCCACCACACATTTTTACTCAAGCTTTAAGCCAGCTTCCAGATCCCCAATCCTGACAATGAATGATTCATCCTTCATAAGGCCAGGCTGCACTGTCATCCCGCTTCTCTTTGTCCCCTACTTTGGATGGACTCGCGTGGGACGTGCTTGCATTTTGCTTTGTTGGGGGAAGTGCAGAAGAGAGTAACGGCTAAGGGTGAAACCCTGTCTGGGTCTGTGGCTCCCCAGGTATGGGATTTGGGGTAGTGCACCCAGACTTTCCATGTCTCAGTTTCCTTATCTGTAACATGGTGAGAAGAGTTGGATCTTCCTCTTAGAACTGCGTGAATACGCATAGAGTACTCAGCACTGCGGATAAGGGCCGGGCATTGTTTTATTTTCTGCATCTGTTCCCAGACTGTGAGCAGGGGTGCGGCTCACTGTGTGCCATATTTCTGGTACTTGGCATATTCTTCAGCAAAATACAAGCTCTGCTCCTTTGGGGGAGTTTAGGGACCCCCAGCCCAGCAGCTCCTTCTTAATGCTTCCAAAAGCAAACACACAGGTTTGAGATTTTCTGTCACCATGGTGACCTACCCAAGCTACTCCTCTCTTAGCTTCAGCTTCTTTCTGGTCAAGTTCATATCTACTTTTTAGGTGTCATGGGGGTCAAATGGGATTGGCTCCAAGGATGGGACATGTGACCTGGAGCAGGCCAGTAGAACTCCGATTTTGTAAATTTTGCTTAGGCTAGGAATACTCCTGTGATCCAGGCTGGCAGACAATATCTATTTCATCTCATTCAAGCCACTAGTCATTAGGTATGATTCCATGAAATCAGAGTACTCATGGCTAGTATGTATATCTAGTTGACGTTATGTCTAGTTTCTCATCAAAAGAAACACCCAAGGCTAAGAACATCAGCTCCTTTATTATTGTTGCTAATTATTATTCACTATGTTCCCCCCAAACAACAGCACAACTCAAACAACAATGACACAAATGTCCCACGCCCACATACACAATACCACCAGCTTGTCTGACAGGCTGCCTGGCCTTTGCCTGGTTCTTGGCAGGGCTACCAAGAAACGGCCTCCTCTGTAAAAGTCCTGACTTGGACATAGCAGATACAAGATGGCAGGGACTTCAGCCAGGAAATTAACTGAGTGGCTTCTAGAGTCCTTGGGGAGTGCCAGTTTGAGAACCCTGGGGACGTGCTGTAAACATTTGGGCAGAGGGCAGAAGGCAGTGTTTATTTTTATATGGTTGGTGGATAAATCCAATAAGAAACTACAAGAACCTATCTATTACCTTTTGTAAGCCAGGGATGTAAAAATACACTGGGCTGGGCGAAGGGCTCCAGTGATGGAACAGTAAGGTAGTCATGGGAACAGGGAGCCCAAGGCAGGGATTGGGTAACAGGGAGGTCCCCAGAGAAAAGTAACTCTTGCATTACTTGCAAGAGAAGATATCACATGAAATATCAAGTCCCCATCTCTTTGTTTTGCAACTATAGAATGTGCAACGTTTTCATCAAGATAGAAAAGATAAAGAAAGAAAAACCAGTACTTTGGCCTAACGCAATGAGCAGGGTTTTGCCAATTGCATCATTCCATGGAGAAATCTACTACTATGCTATCCAGGGAATCTGTGGTCATTCTTCCCTTCCCCACCCTATTCCCCAGCATTTTAGTTGCACTATATCTGAGTTCAGCTAAAGTCATGTACCCTGGAATCAGAGAAGCCCTGGGGTTGGGGAGGGAAGGAGGGTGGACCAAGGTGGGAGTCTCAGGTACAGGTCACTTCCTGGGTGTCCTGGGGAAGCTCATTGTTGAAAGTGCTCTCTCCAAACGGTGTGTAAGGGGGCACCTGAGGAGCTTCGATGATGAGCAGCCCCTCCGGGGAAAGTGAAGCAAACACTGTTACAGGATCCACCTCTGCAGGAAGCCTAGAAAAAGCACAAGATGTTATTGATCCTCTCAAATGTGGTTTAAATATTTTTATTCATTGGAAGGAAAATATTTTGAATAAGAGATTAGGCTTTGGGGCACATGGTGCTCAGTGTTTGTACCCTGGTTCTACCTATGTGTAAGCTGCATGACCTTGGAAAGGTTACTCAATTGCTCTTGGCTTGTTTTCTGCAACAGGGAGACAAAAATATTGAATCTGTACAGTATTTGAAGATCCACAAAGAGTCAGTCTGAACATGTTTTGCAAATGGCAAAATGCTAGCTGGAAGTAGTTCTTAAAGTAAAAAGCTGCTGTTGACCCATGCATGCACTTGCTTCTGTGTTGAGCTCTCCACCCTAGCAGAGTAGAGAGGTTGCTGGATAAAATTATTATTATTATTATTTATTATTATTATTATTATTATTATTATTATTATTATTATTATTGTATTGTTAAGGAAGTGTCTACAGGGAGTTCAGGGTCTCACTACTAGATCAGACTCATAGTGATCCACCTGTTTACAGCCACCCAAAACCTGGGATTACAGATGCACACCACCATGCCCAGTCTCAATTGTCCTCTCAGCGCATCCCAGGGGTGAGGCCAGCACAGTAGGCCTGGTGATTGAACCCCAGGCCCCTGCACCTGCTTGCAGGCACTTTAATCCACAGAGCTATTTGGCTGGCCTTGCTGACCAAAATTATAAGCACACTATTCCTGAAGAGAGCTGCAGGAAGGTATTAGAGTAAGAAGCATGTTTTCATTTTTCGTGTGCCCAGTGGAAAGCCCTTTACTACAAAATGCATTAACGACAGAATAGGTAGGTTGGCAGATAAATGGTCGGACTGGACACAAGGAGGGCAGATGACAACGTAGTCCATCATGCTAAGAACAACACTTGGTTTGGGTCACATTTTAATTGTCACTTAATAAGCATATAATTGTTTTGTTCCCTAAACTCGGTTATAGATTTGTGTGGTTGGAGCCTTTTGAGAGTCTAACATGATTACAAGGTAAAAATTAGCATATCCCTCCCACAGATTACTAAATGGAGACTTTGGATAAATCAAAAGACAAACTTAATGAATGAGAAAGCATTAAAAATGGA
The DNA here is from genome assembly GCA_004027915.1 of Capromys pilorides. NCBI lineage: Eukaryota > Metazoa > Chordata > Mammalia > Rodentia > Capromyidae > Capromys > Capromys pilorides. The sequence continues at coordinate 21,780 of PVKN010000822.1, forward strand.
ATCTCTGAATTCAGATCTGATGAGAGTTCTGCTTTCATTTTAGTGATCTTTTGAAATGTTTGAGGTGGCTAAAGATATCTAGCATATAACTGTGAGGACATGTTAATGGTCTCAATTGGATATTGCTGTTAATAAAAATAACAGGAGCCATGACCTTCTCAACACCTGATGTGCAGGTGCTTTAACGGAAGCATCTCGTTTCACCTCGTTAACAACAACCCCACTAAGCAGATTCTACTACTATCCATGATTTACAGAGGAGGAAACTGAGTCCCAGGGAGGTAAAATGATTTGCCCAATGTCATGTATCTGGTATGTGACAGAGTAGAATTATGGGAATTGTAATTGGAATCCTGGGCTGTAAACCTGGAGTAACTAACCATGATGCCCTACTGGCTCCCCTCAATGAGATCTTGGAAGAAAGGATAATTTAGTGGGAGGGCAGGAGGCTGAGTCATCCTGGGCCTTTACAGTGGTCAGGCCTGATCTGCTGATGCAGAAGTCTTGAGGCATGAACCAAAGCAAAGTAGAACCTATTCCTGATCATTGCAGGACCCTTCCTGGAGGGGCTAGGAAGATATTTGTCGGGAACAGCAAACTGAACTCTCTTGAGCTCCATCAAAAATGTCTTCCAATATGGAATCCCAAAGATCAACAAGCGTACTTCTGGGAAGAATTGAGGTGGAGGGGGAGAGAGAGAGAGAGAGAGAGGGAGGGAGAGAGAGAGAGAGAGAGAGAGAGAGAGAGGGAGGGAGAGAGAGAGAGAGAGAGAGAGAGAGAGAGAGAGAGAGGGAGAACTGGACAATTGCTGAGCCAAGCTTTTGAAGCAGAAATAAGGGGAAAATATGGACCTCCTTTGTCCTGTTGGGCATGACCTAACTCTGTTTGCCCACTTGCTTACCACCCTAATAGGTAATGTGCAATGTGGCACCGCCTGAGCTCTGCAAGCAGATTTGCATTGAAATTTGGACCTGACTGTCAGAATTTGGCCTGGTGATTTGGCCCTTCTCAACCTATTTGCTTGTAGGAAAAAGGATGTAATAATAGTATCTGAGAGTGGCATGAGGACCGCTTTGCAGCCACTGGCTTCGCTCATCAGCATCTTGACAGCTGTGCATATTTTCACACAAGCTGCTGTATAATTTAACCACAGAATGTCAAAGTCTAAAAAGATCTGCCTGTTGATTGAGGACAGTGCTGTCATATAATGCATGGAGAAACTGAGGCATAGAGCTGGGACACGACTCATCCTGGGTAGGAAAGCTATTCTTCTTCAATCCCCTCTTAACCCTTCCCTTTGCACCTAAGTTCAGGCCTCGGCTAAGCGTTAATAAGCCTGGCAGACCCCCGGGCTCTAGCACTGCCTCGCTTTTTGACAAAGCACTGGCTGAACTACTGCCTTGTCCCTCCAGGCAGGCAACATTATCTAGGCAGAATTGAAACACGTTTTGCTTTCATTGGATGTAGTTTGTGAATGCCTCCTTCAATGAACATTTTAATGATGAGCACTTAGCTTTCTCAAAAGCGAGTTGATCTAAGCACACAAAGCGAAAACTAGCAAAGATAGCACGCATGTGAAGGATTGCATTGCAAAAGATGCAATCCTCTCAGCCAAGTAGGAAAGTTGTGAGGTTTTCAAGTAGAGCCCTGGGTTCTAAGTCACTGCCTGCTGTTTTTTGGGAAACAACTCTCTTGAGATATAGTTGGTGTATAAAATCATGTACCCATGTACATGGTGTGCAATGCAATGTTTTGATACTGGTGTGCATTGTGCAATCCAGCCAATTATCACTCCTGTCACCTAGAAATAGTTAATTTGTGTGTGTGTTGAGAAGGTTAAATTTAAAATGTGGCCTCTTAGCACATTCCAAACATAACACAGTATGGCTAGCTATGGTTACCATGCTGTAAATTAGGCCCTCAGAACTTACCTATCCAGCCTCGCTGAGAGGTTTATAACTCTTGGACCAACATCTCCCTATTTCTTCTTCTCTTTCAGCCCCTGGCAAATACCATCCTAGTCATTCCCTCTAAGAATTTGAGTATTTTATATTCCCCATAAAAGTGAGAGCATGCCTTATTTCTCTTGTGTCTTTTTCATTAAACTTAGTGTAATGTTTTCCAGCTCCATCCTTATGGTGGCAAGACTTTCTTCCTTCATAAGGCTGCATAATATTCCAGATCTGCTCTTTACTGAAGGAATGATCTCAGTTGAGTCCCTGCTCTGGGCTTCAGTTTTCTTCATCCATAAAATAAAATTATTTCAATGATTAAATAAAATTAAACTTGAGAGACTCTTGCCATGGCTCTTGGCACATCATAGATGTCAGAGAATGGCCGAATAGATACCTGGGAAGACGCAGAATAAGGAGAATAAGGTCTGCCTTGGCTCAGGCATGCTCCACTAGTGACTTCCTGCATTCCCTGATTCCTATTTGCTCTGCTCCAGTTTCTCTGTAGAAAAGGGCTCCACTGCAGTCCCTCCCTAACCTGAAAGGCAAATTCCACGACCACTCCTCTCCCCTTCATCCAATCAAAATGGAGCCTCTGGGAGGAATTTCTTAGTCTAAAGCAAACAGTTACAACCTCCTGCCTGGGTGGAAATCTCTAAGGATCCCAGCCTGGCTGAAGAAGCATGCTCTAAAGACAGACTTGTTTTGTTTTGTTTTTTTCTTGAAGAGGCAGCGAGGCCCCTTGAGATTGGCTCAAGGTTGTCCCAGTCTCCAGCCCAATTCCTGGATGTCTCCAGTGTGGACAGAGCCAGGAGCTCCCAGGTGTCTCAGCCACTTTCCTGTGACTCCAGCCAGTGGCATCTTTTAATACTACTAGTTCCCATGGGCCAAGCTTGAAGTCTGAACTCTATGCTAAATACTTGGTTTGCATCCTTCCGCTCCTCTTTGTGACTCTACCTGCGAGAGGACAAAGGAATGGAGCTCAGTGCAGCGAAGTCAGTTGCCCCAAGTTGCTCCCTACTTTACCATGAAGCCAGGACCTTTTACACCCAGGGCTGAGATCGAAAGTATTTACTAACTGGGATCACTGGGCACTGGCCAATCAGAAAGGAGGAACACCTGTCATGGTGATGGAGGAGAACCGGGGTACCCTTTAGTTGTTGCAATGTGGGGAAGTTGGGATGACCCTGGGGACAATGTCGGGGAGGCTTGGGTCACACAAAGAGGGCACACTCGAGGGTCGGGGGTTGCTCAGGGAAGTGGCTAGAAGGTATTTGAACAAGTAGCCCACTGCCAGCTGAGCAGAGGCCACGTGGAACAACGCTAAGCATTTCTATCTGGTCAAGGAATTCCCAGTGAGCTGTTTCCTCTCCAGAGGCCACAGAGCTGGGGAAATCCAGGCACATGACCATTTAAAAAACTGATTAGTTGCCGGACTTCTTTCCCGCTGGGTTCTTTACACAGCTCTGTCCTGCTTGTCATCCCATCCTGCGTCCTTGTTGGAGTCACTGGAAAGCCCTAGCAGCACCCTCCCTTTCCGTTTTCCCTTCCTCTGCTCTTAGCACTGTTTGATCTGGTGGCTGAGCCAGGAAAAGGTGAGGCTCATGGGCTAGTGTGCCAGCCAGCGATGGAGAAACAAAAGGGCGTTGGCATTTCTTTTATCAGGAAACGTCCACAGGCTTCCAAGAATGCTGAGGGTCAGAAATGGGCGGGCCTGGGGAGAGGCAGGAGTGCAGAATCCCAAAGCTGGAAGCAGCTCAGGATTCAGCTGGTGCAATCGCCCCATCCCAGGGCTGGTGGGGAGTTAGATTCATTAATAGAAAGAACAGTAATAGCAGGCTGAAGACCCACTGAGCACTAGAGGTCTCAGCTGCTCTCTCAGCAAGGCTGGATCAGCATTCCCTTTTAGAGTTGAGCAAGCGACACTCCTTGCTCAAGGCCTGAGCATGAATTCAGAGGTCAGGACTCTGTGTGGGGCTCTGCTAAGTTCTTATCATGAAGGCTTGCATACGTCCTTGACCTGTGAGAGATAAAGCTTTCTCCTAGTACAGGGAGGGTAGTGTCTCTTTTCCCTGCTTCATATCTTTGCTGCAGAAACCGAATGCAGTGATGGCTAAGACAGGACCTTGGGGCCAGAAGTACGCATAGCAGAATGATGTTGATTACAGAGAAGGCGCCTAGCAACTGCATGCATTCAACCTCCATCCCTGCTGGGAGTCTCTTCTCCCCACAGGAATCACCAGCTACAGGATCAATGTGTTTGCTATGTGTTGACCAGTCTGTCTGTCTTCTGGTTGTTCTCCTTTGAGCTGAGACTCTTTAAGACTGTGTCCCCTCGGCAAAACGGGCCTTTCCTCTGCCTGTCTCAGCCTCCAAAGCCCTGTGGGTAGTAGAGAGACCCAGGGGGATGCTGTGCAGCTTAACTTGTGTGATTCTGCAGTCTGACTGTGTGTGCTGCTAAAGCGAGCAAGTTTCGTGTGAATCTCTAAGGAAGATGTCATCCTCTTGGCCATAGAAGCACGGAGCAGCAACCTTTGCAAGAGCCTGCCAAGGCATGTGGCCTATGGGACAAGAGTCTTTTCTTGATGGTGATGGTGACCTTCCCTCGGCCATGTCACATGAGTGGCTGAATGCCCCTACTCTAATGTCACTATGGACAAGTCGCTTTGCCTCTCCTACTTTCTGATTCTCCATCAGAATAACCCTACCTCACAGGGTGCTAGACAGATGAGATGCACTATATATATTATGCTGCGCTTCTGGGACACTGTTGCAGGTTTGCTGGGACATCTTCTCCCCTTTAGGAGTGACAGTTCAGTTCTTCCCTAGGAGGTATCTTGCAAGGAGAGATTTTCAAGAGAGAAAAACCCCACCCAGATTTGGGTCTCAGGTACCCCCATCCTCAGAGCCACACTTGAAGGCCACTTACTGGATTTTCTTTGTGAAGTTCTTGGAAACAATGCCTCCTTCTTGCTGTTTCTCTTCGTGTTTCCCTGAAAGAAAGAAGAGCATGACGCATCAGCATCTGTTTGTCCCCAATGTGGTCCAGGACTGGGGCTCAGATTCAAATTGTCCCTCTGCCCCTGCCTCCCTGTGTGACTTCAGTGTGGTCTGGAGACTCCAGGGTCTGAGCCACAGGGACCCTTATTGATCTGCCACGTGGACATACCTCTCAGGCTCTCTGTGCAGATGAAATAAGACAATGGACAAATACGAAGTGAGGCTTTGACCAGGGTTTGTTGACAACAACACATTAGTTTTAGGAACCCACAGACAGTGGGCCGTGTGTGGAACCCTACCTCAATCATTCTCAACCTAACTCTTTCTCTTTCACCAGCCAGCAGAACCCCGGGGCTAACATGCCTGATGGAGTAGGAGAAAGAAGCGGAGTAAATCCACAGGTCAGGGTTTCTCTTGCATGCACACAGCACCCTCCTAACTCTAAGGACAAACTTTTTTCTTGCTGCTACTGGGGCCCACGATGGGCCCAAGGTCATCCAGCCCCTGTGTGGCTGCTGTGGATTTTGAATCAGCTCTTTCTGAATCAGGTCCAAGTCCTGGAACCTTATGTCCCCCTGTCCTCAGATTTCTGCCTGTGCCAGCTTTTTCATCCACATTATCTGTACTTGGTAGTGACCCGTCGGTCCAGAAATAATGCTTCAATCTGCTGAACACTTCCACCCTCTCCCAAGAGATGTCCACTTAGAAAGGGAGGCCACAAAACCACAGATATGAAATTCCACCAGCCCCACCTCCTACCAAGACACAGGGAAGAGCCACACAAGATGAAATCGCAAGAAGCTTTCAGCCCAAACTAGCTTTTCTTGTGCAATACAGCAAGCTCAAATCCTCCTGCTCCCTCTCGCTATGGCTATGGCGAGGGCGTCTCCAATTTCTCTTTAAACAAACAGGATTAGCTTGTGACAGTGGAATCACTGGCCTCCTGTCCCTTTTAGAACCTCATTTCAAAGCCCAAGAGCCCCATTTACACACTGGGGCCCTTCTGAGGGGGTCCAGAGGCCAGACTATAAATATCCTCAGATACGCTTATGCAATCCAGATTTTTAAAAGCTGAGAAGTTATAGGTGATTACATTATTAATTACTTCATGAAGAGTGATATTCCTTTAATAACTTTTTTAATCACCAGATAATGTAGGTTAGAAAATATGGAAGAGTAGAAGAGAAGGAAAACACACACACACACACACACACACACAGACTCTCTGAGGAAGTGATTTTAAAAAACAGTAAAAGAAGCTGATTCACATGCTCCAGAAGTTTCTATGATTTTTTAAAATGCATAAACATATACTGCATAGATACATACCTCATACTTATCAAATGGAATCATTCCATGTGTTATGCTGAGACCCTATTTTCTCTCTTGATAAGATATTGTAATTGTTTTTCCACATTACCAATATTCTTTGACAATATAACTTTAACGACTGTATGTATTCCACTGAAGAAGCATACAATAGTTCATCTGGTCAATTCCTTGCTTTGAGGCACTGCAAAGATTTCCAGCATCAGTAAGAACTTCATAGAAACTGAATAGTCCTGGGCCTAGATCTTCATACTAGGTCTAATGACTTCTGGAGGATTAATTCTAAGTTTTAGAGTATCTAAAGCTTGGTCTTTTTTTGCTAAATTCCCCTTTGGGTAAAGCTGTACTGATTTATTCTCCCAGTAGCTGGGAAGAAGGGGTACATTTATGGGAATCCTCTATAAACTAGAGGGTCCAGTGACCTGAGCATGCTTTTCTATTAGTGGGCTGTGACCCCAAGAGCTCACATCCTCCCCTGCCAACTCCAAGACGATCAACTTCCCAGCTTTATCTTGGGCCTGGGGCCAGAAAGTACAGTCTGTTCCCTGGCCCCTCCCCATAGCCTGGGCCCCTACAGGCCTGCTTCCCCTGGGCATAGGCCAGTGCCTCTGACTCAGCCCTTTTGCATCCAGGAATCCTTCTGCATGTCCGGTGACCCGAGCACTCTCTTCACTGATGTTAATGATGGTGATGATAAGAGTAATAATAGTTATAGAGGAAACTGTGTTTCAGAATGTATGTGCATCTGGATAATCAGAATATCGTCATGGTATTCCAAACATATACAGAGATCCCCTGACTTAATAGTGGTTCAATTAACTATTTTTCAATTTTGCAATGATGCCTTTTTTGACTTTCAGTACAGCACTCAATCAATGACATGGCATATTCAGCATTTCATGACAAAATAAGTTTCCTTGATTTGTTGAAGCTGTTAGCTTCCATCATTGCCAGTAACCCACTGAGATTATGGAACATTGGATTATGTACATAACTACTTTCTCTTAGTTCAATGACAACACATTTTTTTTGTACCAAAAATGATTAGAAAAATTATCATGTGTACACCCTGTGCTCTGTATAACTACTAGGAGGACAACAATATGCATTGTATCAAATACTGGAAATGTACTACTAATGTGTTTTGAAACTGTCACATTGCTATTTCTTATTAAATGCAATAAAAAAATAGGTTTCGTGCTCCATCACTTGGCCCAACTGTACGTCAATGTGATGTTCTAAGCAGGTATAAAACAGGCTAAGGTCCAGCTTGAAGCTCAGCTAGTCAGGTGTATTAAATGCATTTTGACTTAAAATATTTTCAGTTTGCAGTGATTTTCTGGGGACAGGGTGTGACCTTAAGAAGCATTGGTATAGAGTTTACTTGGCATCAGCCACTGTTCTGAGCACCTTACCTGTAGCGAGTCCTTTCCTTTCCACAACCCTAACAAACAGGTATTATTGTTAGTGGCATTTCATGAGTGGGGAAACTGCAGTTCAGAGAGCGTAAGACACGTGTCCCAAATGCTATCACTTGGTAGTGCCGGAGCACAGGTTTAGAACTGGACAGTTTCCAGACCCCTGGGGCTGGATGTGAATTTCTGTTCTGATTGTCCCCCGCACATTTCTCCTCTTTTTCAAGACTCAGTTTATTTTTCTCCAAAATTAGGGAGGGGATTTGACCTCAGGTCCCACATGCCATGCTGGTCCCACCCCCAGGGCGCACTGAGCAAAGCCACAGAGTCCGGGCATGGTGGCACATTCCTGTAATCCCAGCGCTGAAAACAGAGGATCAGTTTCAGGGAGACTGAAAACAGGAGGATCACTATGAGTCCAAGTAGCGTAGTGAGACCCTGTACCAAATACATAATTGAAAAAAAAAAGACTAAAATTAGGGAGACACCTTACTGGTTTACCATAAAGAACAAATGCCAGTGAGTCACAGAGTCACTTTGCAAGTTGTAAAAAGGCTGTGTGAAAGTGGCCTCTTGTGGTTTACCTTGATGTTTAGGGAAGGGCCTGAGCCTGAGAAACCGGGCATCAGTGTCCATGCACTGAAGTTGGAGTTTGGGGTTTAGAAAGGGAAGGCTTCGGAGAACGAGGGGCCTCCTGAGGGAATGTGGGGAGAGTGAGAATTTAACTGAAAGAGAAGCAGATTATCCTGAAGGTCATTTGTACACTATTTATATACTTTGATTATTTGAGCAACTTTTACATTGAGATTCATTCTTAATTTCTTATTTCGTTTTCCAGTGTTCGTTTCATACCATAAAAATATTTCCTTTTGGTAGGCAGAAAAAGGTAATAACTGTGATTTGTAAAGAAAATGTCACCTGAAGTCTGGGGGAATTAGAGACTCCTTGCAGCTGTCATTTGCTTGAGTGGCCTGGATAAATGTAGGTGCCGGGGAGTGGCAGCCGACTGGCCTCTCTGATTGGCCATGCTAAAGAAGGAAAGTTGTTTCCAGGGAAGACAGAGGCCCTGGGATGGGAATAAGGCCTTGGGGTTTTCCAGTGTTTTCCTTAGCCAGAGTCTGTCCCAGTGGCTCTTGAAGAGAACACCTCTTGGCTGGTGGCTTCAGAATAGGGTGAGGATATGTGAATCACAGTGGAAATCACCTAATCCAGCATTTTCTATTTATTATTATTTTTAACCTTTTATTTGTTGATTTAATTGGTACAAAGTCTTGCTACACAGCTCAGACTCGTAGTGATCCTTTTGTCTTGGCCTCCCCAGTGCTTGGATTATAGAACTGATTTCAGTGGCCGGTGCAGCATGCCCAGGGTTCCAGGGCCAGCACAGCATGCAGTTCCTGGGAAGGAAACTGGATCCTTGTGCTTGCCAGGCAGGGGCTTAGACCCCCTAAGCCATCTCTCCAGCTCACAGTCCAACATTTTCTGAACACTTCCCTGGAGCAAGACATTCATGAGTAGTCAGATAAGTCTGCCTTGCAGAGATTAATAAACAAATCAACTCTGATAAACCATGCCGGGAGGAAGAAGTCTGCTCACAATTCTGTTTCATCTGGCAACTTCGAGAACTCTCGATTTCCTTTCCTCTATAACTCAGATATCTAACAGCACCTTACAGAAATACAGTTCAACCAGTTCTGGCATAGACCACTTCTCTGTGAGTCCAACAAACAAGCTCAGGTCCTAGAAGTGGTGGAATTAGGCCAGTGTCACAAAGGCAGAAGTCCACTGAGCCACCATAACTCAGAACAGTCCGGGTGGGCCTGACTTTGAACCTCAGTTACTGCCATAGGAGAAATGGATATTCACAGGTGAGTTACTTTCTCTGGGCCTCTTTTTCTTTATCCGTGAATTGGGCAGTGTCCACCCACACTCCTAGAGAGTCCCTTGAAGGCCCAGTAAGCCAACATAGGTGGGCATTTAGCATAGGGACCAGCATGAAATACCTGGGGTAGAACAAAATTGTCATTGGGTAGTACAGCACGGGACATCAAATCCATTTTCCAATATCTCTTGAAATTTGCTTTTATATGGAGCCCCCCATAACCCAAGGGGTCTTTAAAACCTCTTTTAGGCAGGCTCTTGTATGTGCTCTCAGGGTATGTGGACTCTGTCTAGGTGAAGTTGCTAGTTGCATCTTTAAAAGTCTTCACCTTTTAAAGTCTCATGAAGACTCCATTTTACGGTGGAGCTGTTGAGGCACTGAAAAGTGTCCACCGTCTTCAGATTAAGCGAGTAAGGTCTTTAGCTGGGATCTCAGCCTGGAGCTGTCACACCCCACCTGTGAAGAAACACCTTCCTAGGAAGAGGGAGAGAAAGCCCTCCAGGCTGAATAGAGGGTCTCCTAGAAGAGCGAGTGGATGTAGGAGACTTGGAAGCCCACGGGACACCGGAAACAACTGTAAGCAAACAAGGGCAGGAAGCGTGATGATAATAATCACGCTGTGTACAGAGAGTTAGACAGGCACCATTATTAACTCCACTTTAGAGACATCCTGTGTACATTATTGTATATGCTTTGTTTATAGTAAATCCTCCCTAGAACCTCGGAGGATATTATTATTATCCTGATTGTGTAGTGGGAGAAACTGAGGCTCAGGGTAGTGAAGAAACTTTCCTGTCCTAGTTTATCCAGCAATGCTGTCATTTGAACTCAGGTTCTAAAGAACATCTGTGATTTATTATACATAGGAAACCTTCATATGTGTCCCATACTATTATTATTGCCATAGCACTTTTACAATGATAATGACGATCCTGCTTCGTTATAGTCCGGTACCAGGTTCATACACACTTTATAGCCATCATCTTTTTTTTTTTTCTTTCTGTATTTAGTGCAGGGTCTACAGGCTCTCACTACGTAGATCGGATTCATAGTAATTCAGCCTCCCAAGGGCTGGGATTACAGGCGCATACCACCACGCCTAGTCTCAATCTCAGTCTCAGGGTGCCCTGGGGGCGGGGCTGGCACGGCACACTGGGGATCGAACCCAGACCACTGCACTCTGCCTGAGCAGGCGCTTTAGTCTGCTGAGCTATCAGGCTGGCCCTGGCATCACCTATTTAATTACCACAATTTTTACAGTGGAACCATTTGAACCCTGATTTTCAGATAAGGAAACAGCTGCATGGAGTGGTTTATGTATCATGCACCCACCCCACCCGCCTTGACTCGTGCCTGAGCGGGTGCCTGGAGGACTCCTTCCTGGCTCCCTAGCCAACTCTGGGGGCCCTGGCTGACTTTCCTCTCTCCCCCCTCCCCCACTCCCGCATGTGCACGTGGCCCCTGAGTGTCTCCAGGGCCCACCACACCCGAAGCCGCATGGAGCCTCTGATGTTTATAATTCTCCACTAGCAGCTTTGAAGCTACCTCAAACGCTGCCTGCCTGCCTGCCTGCCTGCCAGGGCTTGTCCCTGCCCAGCTTGTGTTTGCAGTGGCTTTTATTGATTTTCTGGCAGACAGGTCTCAGCCAGGAACACAGGCTTTTTAATGGAGCATTAATTGGGAGGGAAGCAAAAGAAAGCTTTTATGCCGCCCAGTGTAACAGGGCCTGAGCTTTCTGTCTCTCTCTCTTTCTCTTGCCTTTCCCCAGGGTATGGAAGTCGAGGCCCTAGCGCTGAGGATGATGGGCCTCTCTCTAGTCCCTTCCTGCTGCTGACTCATGGTCTGACCTCCGACAAATCCCTGCCCAGCCTCAGCCTCTTCAGCTGCAAAATGGATCAGAAATCCCTGCTACTCAGGGTTGGAAAGAGGATATTTGAGGTTAGGAATATAAGCTCTTTAGCTCAGAATCAATCATTGGCATTGTTTTGGCCTCCCAACCCCCCAGGCAGTGGCTCTGACTTCTTGGTAACTTCGAACAGAGTTGCTGGAACCTCTCTGTGTCTCAGTTTCTTCTGCATAAAAAGAAGAGACAAGCAGGGGCCACCTCCTCTGATTGTATTAATTGCGATGTGACTGGTAGACAGGTTGGTACGGTGCCTAGCAGACCGCAAGGTTATCAGCTGCATCGCTATCTTGCTATTAAGCCTCAGTTACCTTATTTGGCATAAGGGGAGGTGTCTTGCTTGGAACTCACTGTGGTTGTTAGTGCTATCATCACTCTGCGTTATACCTGTCCTGCTAGGCCCTGTGCTATGATAGGTGATAATAAAGCCCATTTCTTTCTTTGTCTTTTTCCTTCTGCATCTGTCTAACCTATTCTTGAAATGTTTAATTATCTCTGTCAAAATACCCAATCTAACCAGAATACCCAACCTGTCTTCCCGCCCATCCTGGGATGGATTCAGCCCCCTGAGGTCCCCTGCAGCCTGAGGCCCCAGCAGCCATGTCAGGTTTGGACTCCTCCCCGGCCCTGGGAGAAGACAGCTTTTCCAGAAAGATAACTCTGTGGGCTGCATTCCTGAGCCCTAAAGTCACCGGTGTCACACTGTCACCATCGTGCCCCCTCTCAGGAAGCTTCCTCTGGGCCCTTCCCAGGGCTCAGGCTGCACCCCCTCCCCAGGTGCTCTGGCTCGCTCACCGGACACCTCCACGTATCCGTCCTTGGTCTTCACCATCAGCTCCTCTGGCTTGAAGCTGTGCACATTGACACAAACTTTCCAGGGCTCTCCAGGGAAGGGTGGGGGGCTCCTGCCCTCAGCAGGTACCCCAAACCTGGCTGTGGCAGTGGGCCCCCGGGGCACCATGCCGGACCTCAGGGTCCCTGGCCAGGCGGAGGGGAGACGAGGCAAAGCCCAGTCAGGCCAAGAGGCGGTCAAGTCATCGGGGAAGGGGTCCATGCCAAAGCCATCATCCAACAGGCGGGAGGAGAGGGGCGAGTCCCGGAATGGGTCCCTGCGCAGCCGGCTTGGGTAGTGGCACGAGAAAGGCATCTGACCGTCAGCCATGATGAGTGCTGGGCTCACAGGGGAAACGGAGGCTCAGAGAGAGGGAGCCACCTAGCCAAAGTCACGCAGCCGAGTGAGGCGGGTTGGATGGCTTTCAGAGCTTAGTTTTCGGCTCCAAAAAATGCTGATCTTCTGTCACCAAGAAGCAGAACCATTCACTGCCAAGAACAGCTGTGCTCACCAGGCTGGGGTCCTGGCCCCCAAAAGTGACCCCCCCCAAGCTGGATCCAAGAGGGCCTCTCTCTGTCCCACCTCACCAGAGATCAGCAAGCCACCGCCTTCCTGGGCTGTCCAGGCTCCCAGCCAGAACTGCGGAGGTCGAGAATGGAGCCAGATGCTAATAAACCTCGGAGACGCTCACCTAGAAACTTCTCCTGGCTTCTGGGCTGGGAGCCTTCTATTTATTTGCCGCTGGGGGCTGGAGGCGGGGGCTTTGCTAGCGCCTCCTGTCACAGGAGTATTCCAAGGTAATGAACCAGCCCTGGAGAATCCACGCAGGGAACAGCTGGGCTCCCAGAGGGGCCTGGGAGGGGCCAGCTGAAGCCACAGCTCTTAGTTCAGCCAGCCTCTTCGGACACTCCTCCCCCAGCCACAGCGCAGCTCCGCCCTCCCTCTCCTCCGGAGCCTCCTCCCCAAGCAGGGGACTAAAGCTCCGGGCTATTAATAACCCTTGCCTGGCTGAGGGCTCAGGTCACCGGCTGGAAATACCTTCTCTAGAGCATGTTGCCTCTTGCTGCCCGCCAGCACCCTCACCCACGGGAGACGACGAGAAAGACAGGGAACCTGGAGGTAGATGGCCTGAGGTTCGAATCCCCGCTCCCAACCTGGCCAAAGTCAGAGCCAGGATCGCATCTTTCATACTTTCAATGTAGACTTATCTGAGAGTGGCAATAAAAAAAAAAAAAAAAAAAAAAAAATCCAGTATATTATTTAAATGACCCTTGTTTAAAGCACAGCCAGGAAAGGGAGGCTTTACTGGGCGGAGGAGCTACAGTGACCGTGGCAGTGATCCATCAAAGCGCTAAGAGTGAGGGGAAAAGACTGGGATCAACTCTTAATCCAGTGGGGGCAAAGTAGGAATTTACAGCCCAAGAGCAGGATGGGTGGAGTAGATGAAAACTAGGGGTTGGGCTGGGTTGGTGGCTGGACTCTGGCTAAACTGATGTAACAGGATTCTTGCTAAAGACAGACCAGGGTCACCGGAATTCACCCTGGGGATGATCAGATATGGAGGGTGAGCCGGTAGGGAGGGTAGAGGCTGTTGTTACAAGGACCTACCAGGGCTGTTGCTAAAATGGGATTTTACAAGAAAATGCACAGATGGGCTTGCAGAGAGGTTCAGGAGCGCGGCTGAAGTTCGGTAAAGCCAGGAATCTCCATCAGCTGTAACGTTATTCTCAGGCATCGCTGAGCACCTGTGACAGGGATCTGAGAGCAGCCTCCTTGCAGGTGTGTCTGCGGGGTATATGACGTCACCTCAGGTAGCACTTCACAGGGGAACTGGCTATTTGTATTTTCAACTTCAAATTATCCGGTGCCTAAAGACTGCATTAGGGCGGCCCTGGCCTGCACCCCACCCCCCACGACCCCCGTAAGGCAAGGTTTCCCTACCACCACCCAGTTTTGCAATGGAAGAAACTGCCATTGGATATGCTAAGAAATGCTAGCTTCTAAAGTTTTACTATGACTGTTAATAATGATAATTATCCAAATGTACCATTCCCAACCAGGATCTTGGTTCTGAAACTCAAATCCCAGACAGACACATTTTCTAGATTTTCCTATCCCTTTATGCCACTGGAACAGTGACTTTACAACCAGTCTTAGTAGCACATGCCTGCAATCCCAGTATTCTGGGAAAATGAGGCAAGAAGATTCTAAGTTTGAGTCTAGTCTGGGCAACTTAGAGTGAGACACTGTCTCAAAATAATAGAAAAAAAAATTAGAAAAGGGCTGGGAGATTGGCTCTTTGAGAAGCTCCTGGGTTCAATTCTCAGTACTTAAAAAAAAAAATGTATTTGTGCAGAACCCTCTGGCTTCGAAGGCTTGAGCTTGAGTACTAATCTTTACTCTGTCTGCAGCAGGTGGGCAACTCTGTGCATGCTCTTTTTCCCCTGTGGTCTCAGGGTCTCAGCTCAGTCAGCTTGAAGGGGTGGGGGCTGGATTGAGGAGTTGAGGAATTCATGAGTCATAAATTGAGAAATTGCTCTGATATGAAGCAGTACTTTCGTGAGGGAGGCTGCTAAAAATAATAGTATAGAGAACAACCACCACACTATCGCATATCATCTGTGTGTTGGCCACATCTGTGAGCCTTTGCAGACAGGGCAGTGAACTGCTCAACAATATTTTTATTATTGACACCCCCATTGTGCAGGTGGGGCAACAGGTGCAGAGCCTTAGCCCTCATACATAGGTGTGGGGTGGCAGGGCCTGGGTGGGAAGGGAATGTGGGTGGTTCTGGAGCCCAGATCTAGACTGAGCTCACCCGGGAGACCCCTGACCTCCCTCTTCTCCAGCCATGAGAGTCCCTCCAATGATAGGTCCTGAGTGACTGTGCTGCTGGGCGAGAGAGGGTGAGCTCATCGGGCTTGAAGCTCCTGGCTGACGTCATGGCTGGGCATAGAATCTGAAGCTCTCTCTGTAATTACAGCAGGGCCAGGCAGCAGGACGAGCTTGACGCCAGTTAAGGGGAGAATCACTGCATGACTCTCAGGAGGGATCTGGCCCTGCCTGGGACAAGGCTTGGGCCGGGCGAGGTCCCCATGAGGGTGGCATGGTCTGAGTGAGCGTGTGTGTAGATCTGAGTGGTGACTGTTTACGGGCAGATGGACTATGTTTATGTATTGGGAGCCTGCCTGCCTGCAGGGGTGTTCCACAAAGCCTCTCTTTCCTTATTCCAGTTGTGTCCTTTCTGCAACTCCACCCTGAAATTTTCAGGACTCTGTCTGGATCATGGAACCAGTAACATAGAGAAGCCTTGATGGCCTCCTCCACCTGCTCATCTCCAGGCCAAGGACCAGGGATGAAGTCTGTGCAGGAGAGAAATAGAAGTAGCAGTCATTAGCACTACAGGCCCCTTGGCAGGGATGCTTCTGCCAGAAGCACTTTATTTATTTATTTATTTATTTATTGCAGGACCAGGGTTCGAACTCACGACCTTGCACTTGCCAGGCAGGCACTTGTGCCATGGAGCTATCTCCCCTGCCCCGAGAAGCACTTTAAATTCGTTCTTCACCATCTGTTCCTCCTCCAAATCCTATGAGGAGGAGACTTTTGTTATCCCTGTTTTTCAGTTGAAGAAATAGAGGCACCGAGAGTTGACAGGACTTAATTTTGTTTGCTCCTGGGTGAGCTCACTCTGTAGCCCAGGCTGGTCTTGAACTTGCAGTGATCCTCCTGCCTCCCCAGTGCTGGGATTACAGGCATGCGCCACCATGCCCCACCACGTTTGCTCTTGACATTACTGGATTCCCTCTGAAATGAGTCACGGGTTACATTTCTGGAGCACTCACTGTGCGCAGGCTCCACACTCAGTAGTTCAATTCACGATCTCATCGCTTCTTTCCACGTGTGTTAGCTCACTTCTTATGGTTCAAAGAGGTGAAGCCACCTGGCCCAGGCCACACAGCAAGTGGGACATCACCACATAATAATATCCAGAATGGGATGGTACCACATGCTGATAGCCAGGTATTGCCCAGGCTTTGTCCTGTGATTTTCCTCACTGCTGTGTCCTATTCCCTCTGGGGCTTTTGCTGCATATCTGGGTCAAACCAGCTTTCTGTTTTGGGAAACTGAGAAGGCTGGCAGCTGCTAGTCCTGCTGAGCAAGGCACCTTGGGAGAAGTCAGCCAACACGTGTGGAAAGTGGTCAGCAAACCTGGCTGACTGTTGTCAGCTGGGTGAAAATAAGAAGCCAGGGTCAGAATCAAACCTCCAGGTTGATTCTACCCTGGAAGATGAAACCCAAGGGCACGTACGCGTGCATATGTGTGTGTGTGTGTGTGTGCGCGCGCGCATGTGCAACTGATAGGGGACAGGAGATGGTACTACTCAGGAACCAGAAGAAAGGCTCTCTTGGCTGCCATTTTCTTAAATCTCTCACATGGGAAATACCACAACTAATCCTCCGAAAGGCCCAGGAAGTGGGTGACATCACCCTGCAGTTTTGAAACTGAGGCCCAGAAGGCAGAAGCAGCCACCTGAAACAAGTAGTGTCAGGACAAAGGCATGGGTTTGTCAGCTGAAAACATCTTTGCTTTGTTCTTTTTACAAAAGAAAAGAAAAAAAGAAAGAAAAGAAAAGAATAGAAAAAGTTTCTTTCTTCCCCTAGGGGAATTCGTCCTCAGACCCCCTGCCTCCTCTCATTCAGCAACCTGCACTTGTATTCCTGACTGAGTCAGTGGGTGTAAGGACTGAGTAAGGCTCTCTGAATCCTCCAACGCATGGTTTTCTGGTGGCCATTTTTCCTTGGGAATCATATACAATTCCCAGGGGTGCAGGGCTCTGGTGGAAGGAGCAGGTGGATCCTGGAATTCTCCTACCTTCACCTGGACTCGTAGTCCAGGGAAACCTATGCTCAGGTTCTCTTCTTTCTTCCCTCAGACCCCTGGGATAATGGAATCCACATACTTGAGAGGAAGACTTTTGTCCACAGTAGCATCCCCAGAGTGCCAAGTGTGTCGCAGGTGTGTTGCAGAGGCCCGTAAATCTTGATAGAAAAGATAACATCCCATCAGCCACCTGTAGTTGGGTTGTCCAGCCCGGAAACCTACCCCAGATGACTGGACACACAGCAAATGGCTCTGAGAAGCTGACTGAAATGTCTGAAGCAGAAAGTATTGGAAGTTTTATGAGAAAGTTCTTATTTTACTCTCATATCAGCTTCAGAGAAGTTTATACTTTTGTCATCCCCAGCTTACCGGGGAGGAAACTGAGGCTCAAGACATGAAGGACCTTGCTCCTGGTCAATAGTTCATGGATTCTGAATCCACATCTGTCTTAATTTCAAGTCCAGGCCTCTGTCCTCTACCACACATTCTTATAAAAACAAATGAGAGAACAAATAAGATAAAATAAACAACCCATGTACTCCTCTACCAAGTCTATAATCTCAGGCAAGTAATGTTTATGTATTGAGCTCTAACTTCCCCATATTATTTCTCCCAAAATTGTTTATGGGGATACTATCTCTTGGTCACCTAATGATAATAATAATAATAATAATAATAATAATAATAATAATAATAATAATAAACAAAACCTTATGCAATATTTTGTACTGGTAAGAAATATGTATATGTCAATCAATGTATTCAGTTCTCATCCAAATTGTTCTCAGAGTGATATTTTTACCCCATTCACAAATAGTGCCATGGAAGCACAGAGTGGTTAAACAACTTGCCCTAGGTCATACAGCTATTAATCTGCAGAGCAATCTGGCTCCAGCTTTTGTGCTCTTGACGAGCACACAATCCTGAGCCAAGTTCTTGTAAGCACCTTAAATGAGTCACCTCTTTTCGTTTTCCCAGTCTTTGAGGAAGTTGTACTATGGTTAGCCACACTCTTCCACTGAGAAGCTTGAACACTCACTCAACTCTGTGCAGCCTGATCTCAAAGCCTGCACTCAGAGCTGTGCCAGGAGGTCTTGTCGCCTGTCTCCACCGCACACCTGGCCAGAGCACTGGCCCTCTGACCCCAAGGAGGAGACTGGGCCACCTCTTCCCCCCATTTGCTTCCTGGGCTTCTTTCTCTGGGATCTTCTCCCAGCACTTTCAGACCTCCTTAGGAAAGCAAATGGCACAAGGATACGTTGACTTGCAGTGGCCTGGAGGCCTCCTGAGCTGAGCCGGCACTGTGCCACGTGGAGGAGCGATCCTTACTTCCATACTTGCTCCATGGAAGATGTCCTGAGCCGGGACAGAACAGCTCAGAACAGCCTCTCCCTGCTGGCATACCCCAGAGCAAGGGAGTCAAGGAGCCACTTGCCCTGCCCCATCCGCCATCCCTGATGGATACCACAGTCCATATTGCTTCTTCTTTCTCAACAGAGACAGAGTAGTCCTCTTGTTTTCATAGCTCCCAAGACCACCTTTTGTGGCTCATACAGCACTTCTACACCCAAGGGGCTACTATCTTGACTAAGTGGAGATTTCAAGAAGTGCTAGTGTTGGTGCTCACTGCCTAGGAAGGGGTAAAATATGGTGGATACAGAGCTGAGAAGATCTGGGTTTAAATGCTCTCCTCTGTGCTGCTCTGAGTGACTTAGCTTTCTGAACCTCGACCATGTAATCTGACAAATGGAGATGGCTACAGTACCTACTACGGTTTAGATCTTAAATATCCCTCAAAGGCTAAGGTATATGTGACCCTACTTCCAGCCTGTGGTGCTACTAGGAGATCTTGGAACTTTTAAGAGGTGGGGCCTACTGAGTGGAAGTTAGGTCATTTGGGACCTAACCTTGAAGGGAATATTGGGACCTTGGTCCCTTCTTGTCTCTTTGCCTCCTGAATGCCATGAGATGTCAACATCCTCTGCCATGGGCTTTGCATCAGTATGTGCTGCCTCACCACAGGCCCAAAGATGAGAGGACAGAACAACTGTGATCTGAAACGTCCTTCTTTCTCAACGTGGCTCTCTTATCACAGTGATGGAGAGCTGACTCATAGAGCACCTATTCACAGAGTGTTTGTCAGTGCAGATCATGAAAGAAACATGGTGAGAGAGATGGGTTTCAGCAGGTCACAGAGGTCCTTGTTTATCCTGTTTAGGAGTTAGACTTTGTCCTAAGCAAACCGAAGAAACACCAAGATATCTGGGGAGGGAGAAGATGATGAGAACCTGGGTTCTGGGGAAACTGCTGGAACTTCTGCGAAGTATATTGTAGACAGGGTACCCCTGGTGACTAATGGAGGCAGTTGTGGTTATGGTCAAATGAGGGCTGCGGTAAAGCTTCTGACTGAGGAGAGGTAAAGAAGCAGATCGAGTATTTTGATGTGGGTCTGGAATACGCTCCCAAATCTCAGGTGCTCAAGACTTAATTGTACTAATGGGCCTTTGCAGGAAGGGATCAATCATGAGGGCTCTAACCTCATCAAGTAGGTTAATGCACTGATGAGAACACACTTTCATATCATTACCAGAGCTGCTAGAAGCAGGAGGTGGATCTAGTTGAAGGGAGCAGATCACGGGAGTGTGCCCTTGGCGATGACATCTGTTCCCTGACCCCTCCTTCTCTACATTGTCCCCTCTCCCTCTGCTTTCTGGCTGCCCTGAAATGGGCAGCTTTTCTCTACTACGTCTCCCCCCCCCCCCACACACACACACACACACACTACCTCTGCCTCACTACAGGTCTTAAAGCAGTAGAGCCAGCTGAGAACAACTGAGACCTCTGAAACAGTGAGCCAAAATAAATCTTCCCTCATTTAAATTGCTTTTTTAGGGTATTTGGTCACAGGAGTAAAAACAGACCAACACAGCATGCTAAATAGGTGACTGGAAGACAGGAGGGGAGAAGCTTCCATCACACGTGGCGCTTGGTTCCTAGACCCAGGCAAGTGGGTGGACGGTAGCGTCACTCAGTGAACACATGAGGAACAGCAGAAGCCGAGTGGGAGACACAGGCTGCCCATGGACTCCTTCCTTCATCGCATGTGTATTCAGTGATTATGTGCAAAACACTAGCCTCAAGGGGAGAGATGAAGCAGTGTCTGAAGCCACAGTCACTGGTTTTGTGCACCCCAGTAAATAAACAATAAAATACACCATTAAAATGAGTTCAGATATAGAGAGGTGTAATGAAGGAAATAAAGGCCTTCGGCTACTTTGTCATCCTATTTCCTGTTGCATTTCAACTCAAGGAGTTTCAGCCACTAGGACCTCCTTTGTGTCCCTCCAACAGAAAAGCCAAGCGTATAGCTCTGCCCGGGGTGCTTTCCCCTGCTCTTTGCACTGCCTAGACTGTTACCCCACCCAGCAGTCACCCAGATCTCCAGGCGCTTAATTCATTTGTGTCTCTTTTTAGATTTCACCTCCTCAAGGAGATCTCTAACCATATATATATATATATATATATATATATATATATATATATTCTGCATTTAGGACAGGGTCTATGTAGATAGGACTCACAGTGATCCTTCTGTTTTCAGCCTCCTAAGTGCTGGGATTACAGGTGCATGCCGCCACGCCCAGCCTCAATCGCCATCTCAGCACACCCCGTGGGTAGGGCCAGCATGGGCACGCCAAGGTCTCTAGCCATATTGTCTGAAGTTTTGTTCTCTCATATTGGCTGGCTTAATTTTCTCCGTAGCATTCGCCCCTAACAAGTAGTGTTTTTCCTCTCTAATTCTCTGCGGGTCATCTGCCTTTCCATGAACACGAATGCAGCACAAAGGTAGAGGGCAGGGACTTCAGTCTGATTGCTTGCGGCTGTGACACCGGTACCTAGAGGCCAGCACATAGTAGGGTCTGAATACAGTTTGTGAAGGGTGGCTGCCACTGGTGTTGTTTACCAACCGTCTCTGATTTCTATTTCTTCTCCCACGTGCTGGATACGTGGAAGGTAGCAATGGACTTCAGGATGCCATGCGATTGGGAAGGGCAATGGAAAGCGTTGTGGCCAATGAGTAGTAAGGAGAGATCATGTGTGTCTCTGATAGTCTGAAGTCTTTAACAGCGATGGGAGGTGCTTGGATCCATCTAAGCAGAACTCTTGGGTGATTCCCCCTTTCCTTGTGTTCAGCCTCAGCATCACAGTCATTACCATCATAGGTGCCTCAACTGTCCCTACAGATCCACAGTACCCATGAATGGGGGATATGTCTTTGTTCTCCCAGGGCAGGAAAAACTTGTACTGACTTGGGACTGCAGAATAACCCACCAGTGCTGAAGGACAGGCTTGCTAATTGTGTCTGTCTGTGGTTGTTGGCATTGCTGCATTTAAATGACCTTTTTCCATGCTAATGTCATTCTGAGGGCTAAAGCATTGTATCTCTTGGTCTGCCAAAAGCCTGGCAGAGAAAGCTGCACATATTTCTTGAGACATTATGACACATATGATCATAAGCCCCTTCTAAGGCGTGATCAAAAATGTAGCGAATATGTTGTTTGTATAAGTAAACAACATCAGATGATCACCCTGACGGAACTGCCTACGGCAAATATTAAAATTTGCTTTTCAAAATATTTGCTGTAGTAAAAGACACATTGCTTTCAAAATATCCCCATCATTTTGAACACACTCATGCTGTTGATCTTGCCATCTTCTGAAGCAGTTCTGGAAGTCCACTTTCATGAGTGTCTTTGCTTGTACTGCCACAGTGTCCTGCACTGACTCAAAACATTTGCCTCTCCTGGTCATTTGGTCTCTGGGGAAGAGCCAGAAGTCACACAGTGCCAGACGCAATGAATAAGGCAGACAAGGAGACATCAGAATGTTTTTGTAAGTCTATCTTTCCCTTGTTTGGCACTGCCAGCAACCCTCACTGTATTTTTTGATCGTGCCTTGCAGAGAAATTCATGGAAGAAGACTTTGCAGGAGGGTCACCATGAGTCAGATCTGTATAGTGAGACCCTATGGATCCTGTACTAAGTACATTAAAAAAAGAACTGCCTCAGAAAGTGGCAAGAAAAATGGGATATATATGCTTGAGGCACAGGAGTATTTTACAGGATATTAATGGAAATATGTATTGTAATGCTTTTAAAAATTGTTATTTAATTAAATTAATTAATTTATTTGATATAGGATCTCGCTATGCAGGGCAGACATATAGTGATCTTCTTGTCTCAGTCTCCCCAGCACTGGGATTACAGGCATGTGCCACCATGCCCTGTTTTGGGGCTGACACAGCACACAGGGTTCCAGGGCAGGCCTGGCATGTGGTACCAGGGATCAAATTCAGGTCCTTGTAATTGCCAGACAGGTGCTTAGACCATGGAGCAATCTTCCCAGCCCATGTAATGCTTTTTAAAAAATGAAGCATTCACTGACCATTGCAGTCTCACCTTATGTATAGTGTGGCTCTGAGTTCATTGGGAAAGCATTAGATGGCTTGCAGTTTTGAACGTCCCCTCCCAGCTAACTCTAAGGTTAGGTCAGGACCTGGTTTGACCAGCTGCCAGTCATAATGCTGGGCAAGTGCTCTGCAAATGGTTTGTTTTTAGTTCTGATGTTGGCAGCTCATGGGAGTGCTCAGCTTACGAAAGCTCTCAAGGTTTGCGTGTGGAGGGGGAGGAAGTCTAGAAGAACTGGGGAGAGTATACAGAGATGGAGATGGAGAGATACAGGCTAAGCAGTCTCCTTTGGGCAGGTATTTTAGCTTCCCTGTGAATATGAATTAGAGTAAGTCTTATCTGTGTACAGCAGACCATCAACATAATAGTAGCTAGAACAAGAGTACGGTTTATTGCTTCCTTATGTTGGAGTTTAGAAACATTCTGTCCATTGCTCGGCAGATGCCCTTGCCCTACGAAATTCTATGGGATTGAAAATCTTTCTAACATACTGCTCCATCCATATGTGCTCCATGTCCAGTGCCACCACATGAGCTAGCTGATCCCAAGTTCTGGCCATCGTTACCTTCCAGACAGGCAAAAGAAGGAAAGAATGAAGAAAGAAGAGCAGGTGACAAGTAACTTTTATGGAATTTTCTTGGAAGCCACCTTGTGAAGCTTCTTCTACTTGCATCTCATTGGCTAACATTAGTCACATGGTAAGAGCCACCCACACAGAAGGCTAGGGCGGTCTTTATCCTGGCTGGTTCTAAATTGAAGTTAAAGATGGAAGGATTTCATTACCATAGATAAAAGAAGAATGGTTTTGTGGGGAGAACTAACAACTCTGCCATATCCAGAGCAAATGTAGATAGATTTTGCAAGAGCATCCTAAAAATTTCTTTAAATTGAATTCTTTTGGAAAAGTGGTGGGAAATATGGGTTCTTCTGTGCTGAAATGCGATGTTTTCACACAGAAAACCTAGCTTGGGATTTTAGCTCTCTCTCTCTCTCTCTCTCTCTCTCTTTCTCTCTCTCTCTCTCCCCCCCCCCCCAACTCCAAGCCTGTTTGTTTCCCTTTGGTAATATGATGACTTGATGTGTTGGATGTTGTTTATTTCGGATTTAGATTTGACAGTTGATTGTCAAAGGGACCCGGTTTTGGACATTGAGAAAGTACTTGGCAAATTTCCTAGCAAAAGGAAACAAAGACAAGCTGCTATGAATCATCATCACCTGCAGGTTGGCCATGGCAAATGGTGCAGAGCGACATTCCAGGGAAGGGCAATGAGGAACGCAATCCCACCCTGGGTGCACAGGCATGAACGGGGAGCGCTCCTTGTCTCCCATTGAGGCACTGGTGCTCGAACAACTCAGGTGGAAAAGTGGACATCATCTCAGTGTGGAGATAGGCATGGGGAAGAATTTGGTGATGAAAGGGGAGAAGAGGTGCTCTGACCTGGAATCCTCCCAGAAATTCATCTAGGCCCTTCTCGGGTCTGCCCAGCTTTCCTTTCCCCGACACTGCTTCTCTGTCTCTCTCCTGCTCTCTGAATCGCTGACAGTGCTACTAACTGAGCCAGAGGCTTTGCTAAATATCTTATGTGAATAACCCTTCTGGTCTTCTGAGACCGATAATTGTATCTTCCCCATTGGAATGCAAAGAACTTGAGTTTCAGAGAGGCTTTCCAAAACACATAGACACAGCTAGGAAGGAGCCGAGTCAGGCTCCTCTCCAGGTATTCTAACTCTCGAGTCCGCTTTGGCCACTCCATTTAAAAATGGCATCACACCGTAGGGTGAGGGTGGCTCCAGTGTCTTACACAGTGCTGACTGAACAGTAGGTTCTTATGCCCACCTGCTAGCTATGTTACCTTCTCCCTTTCCTGCGATATGCACATGAGAGATCCAGAGTGTCTCTGCGTGGGGCATGGCGTTGCCCTGTCACAGTTCTCTCTACTCCACCCCTTCATATAAACTAAAAATTGCTCAGCTTACAAATGAATGGGTCTTGGAAAGGAATGAAGCTGGTGATGCTGGGTAGATACAATCACATGAGCATGGCAATGTGCCAGGCAAGGCACTCCCTGCTGGGCATATGGGAGGAACAAGGCAGAGAAGGCTGTTGTTCTCATGGAGATGGGCACTAAACAAATAAACAAAGTGATTACAGGTAGGGTAATTACTAAGTGCTGTGGAAGACAGCACTCTCATAGAGGATGGGGAACCAACTTCAGGCAGAAGCTTCCCTGCACGGGTCCTGGGCACACGCAGTTGTCCCGTCTGAGATTCTCTCCCCTTCTCGTCTTCCTTTAGCCCCTTTCTTTCCTTGGCCAATTTCTGTTCATCACCCAGCATCTGCCTAAAGGTCAAGTTCTCCTGTGACACCTTTCTTGACCTTTCATGACCATTTTAGAGACCCTTTGGAATCACCCTGATCCTGGCACCTAGCTGTGTCACTAGCAGCTGTGTCACTAGCAGCTGTGTCACTAGCAGCTGTGTGACCTGGCAAGCTGATCTGTGCTTCCATAAAATTGCCATTACAAGGGCCAGTGTTGTAGCTCAGTGACACAGCGCTGGCGTGGCAAGTGTAAGGTCCCGAGTTCTATTCCTGGTACCAAAAAAAAAAAAAAAAATGTCATTACAATAGCAGCTATCTCATAATAATAATGTGAAGAGGACTACTTGAGTAATTAATAATAATACATGCAAAGCCTCTGGAAGCATCCCGGCACATACTGGGTCCTACATAAGCACTGGGTGCTGTCACTGGCCTTACCAATACCACAGTAGCAGCATGTAGTACACTGGAGGACGTCAGAACTGGGCAGCATTCTAGGTATCCTCTAATTCAGTGCTTTTCCAGCCTGGTTTCCTACAGGAATGCCTTGGGAGGTCTTTGAGAAACACTAACAACCAGCAGCCACCCTCCAGAATGTATCTTATCTGAGCAATGAGACGCAAATGTAGGCAATGGCACAAAATTCACAGGTGGTTTTAATGCATAGCCAGGGTAAAGAGCGTCCGGCTTAACTTAATTCCTTTTGACAGGTAGATACAATCACATGATCGTGATTTTATAACCTCTAGCATTTGCTTAGGGTTGTACAGGAAGGCAGGAGCCAGCCCTGGCTTTGGGGACATTCTGCTTTCTGACATGGTTTCTCCTACCCCTCTGTTCCCTTTCTACCACCCGGTGGAAAGCCTGGGGTGTTGGATGCACGGCCACTGCTTCTCAGCTCTTGGGCAGCTGCCATTCTGGCCTGGTAGGAGAGAAAGCTCTCCAGAAGAAGGTCTTGCTCCTCCGCAGCCAGGACAGTGTGGACGAGGAGAGCGTGGAGCACCTGTTCAGGCCAATCACCGGAAAAACAAACTCTTGGATTCCTGTAACTGAGGGCCAGAGCAGGAGATGGAAAGGTAAAGAAAGGCCTCTCCACAAATCACCAAGAGGAAACTGACACTGGTCACAGGGACAGCTGCCTGGTAGCCACACTTATGGAGGGCCAGCTCTGAGTTGATGAGGTGCATAGCCATAAAGAGGCATAGCAGAAACGACCCAGGGAGCCACAGACTCAGGTCCAAGTACTGAGAGTGGGCAGTGTGGCCCTGTGCCTAGAGCCTCAACTTGGCCCTCTTCAAATAGAGCTAAACAGCGCTGTGAAAATAAGGTAAGTCTTTGGGTACAAATGGAACATGGTAAGCCCATAAGAAGTCATTATTAATAATACATATGAATTACTGTTATTTAGTGATGAAGCCTTTGAATGAGACACTGGTTGTTGCTTTACTCAAGACTGTTCCAAAAGAAAAAAAAATCAATGGGTGGGAGTTGGGTTGGGGGTAGAGGATAGTTATGGATCTAGCCAAAGGATTTACCCAACTTATTCCACTGAGTTGAACCCCAAGGCACATTTCTATTCAGGCAGGACACAGGGCTAGCAAGGTTGCAACCTGTTTTGTTTGCTATTCCTTCCTAACTCAGCCATGCCAGGGGTATTGGAAGAACCTTCTGGAATCCCTGGGGTGGAGGTAAGGGTGAGACACTGCCTCCTCTGTGGCCCTCAGGACCATATATCATTCTTACACACTCTCTCTCTCTGTCTCTGTCTCTGTCTCTCTCTCTCTCTCTCTCTCTCTCTCTCTCTCTCTCTCTCACACACACACACACACACACACACACAATTATTAACATTTTTTTTTAAAGATCAAGAGACTTTAGCTAAAAATCAGGTTGTGCTGAAAAGTTGGAGGCTGAGCAACACTGGGCTAAGATCTTTACCTGATCTACCGATAGTGGGCTCCCTATTTCCAACCTTACCCACTCCACTCACCTGCCTGCCCCCTGAAGGGTTTCCAACTCCTGCCCCATTGACAACATTTCTAGAGGCCTCTATGGGGCCTTTCAGACCCCCCAGCTTCCCAACCTGGCTGCTTTGGGCTGTCTATGCAAACTCTACCACCACAGCTTAGGATCGCTTTAGAAAATAATAATTTTGCTCACTAACATTCATTAAGAGCTTTCCAAGCACCATTAAAAAAATCTACCAATTTATTTAGTCTCCAAAACCAGCCCAGGGAGGTTGCTGTTGCTATCTCATTTTACAAATGAGCACACCAGTCACCCACAGAGGGTGACCTTCATCCAGTGCCACAGAGCTGGTAGTGACTTGAATCCAAATCTTTGGACTCTAGTAAAAGTCTCTACCTGACACTGAACTTGCTCCCATCAATCAGTCTCCAGATGAACAATTCTTCGAGGAAGGCTGACTGCTCACTGCACAGAGGGAAGTGGAACCAGCCTGTCAGGATTCTGCCTCTGCCTCTGGAGACCTGCTGCCAAGCATGTGGCTTTCCTTTCCCAGGCTTTAGTTTCTTTAATGGTAGTGAGAAGACCCCAACATTTACCTCATTTGATTGTAGGATAGTTATATCTAAGACAATGTACATAGAATACTTCTGGAGAGGTCTCCTAAGGCAAGCCATAGATGCGGTTAATGTGTATAGGAAACCCACATTCTCTCCGGTGTGTTTGGAAGATTAAAGGAACTGAGCAACTATATGCAGATGTGACATGCAGCAGGGGCTGTGTAAGTTCTCCGTCTCCCTCCCTCCTCTGGACACCTTGTGTAGACAGAGAACGCGGGGCCAATTATGACAATACCATACCATGGGACCTTTAATTAGAACAGAGACTTGTTTCATACAGGCTAAAAACCTGGAAACCCCAGGAAGGTTAGGGTTAGCTGTGGAAACCAAAAATCAAGCAAGCCACGGCCACTGTGTCACTAGGCAGAGACATGGTCCTAGGATGCTAGAGGACACAGCAGTTTCTTTCTTCCAGATGTGGGTGCTCCAGGCAGACTGGCTGGTCAGGTTGAGCTGGTTGGTGATGGGTCCTCTGGCTCGAGATTTTCTAAATGGTGGTGCCAGTCCTCAGTGGGCCTGAGGGACGCTAAGACCTGTGACAGTGTGGTGGATTTAGCTAGCTCTCAGGCCAGTTACCACGTGAGGGAACAGATAAGAGTGGGGGAAGAGACACAGTGCAGAAGGAAATGTCTTCACAGCCTAGGTCCCTGAAGAAAGAGCTACCAACAGCGTGGGGACATGGGTGGAATGAGGCAGATCCAAGTATAAGGGACTTCTGAGCTTGACGGTTCCCTCTTGAGCCTCAGTTTTCCCATCTGAAAAGTGGTCATAAGATCTATATTACTGGTTTACTGGAATGATTGTATAAAATATGGTCTGAATGGAAGTGAAATCCAGGCCCTGTTAAAGCCAGCTTGGTCTTTCTCATGATGACTCAGGATCAGTGGGCTTGGAGAGAAGAACTTGAGTGACTAAAGTACAGAGGGTTTTAACCCAGATCACCAAGAGTTACCAAGCAGCGTGTCATGCCTAGGGCTTCCAGATCTGGCTGTAAGATGCAGCTGTGGCAACTTCACTCAGCAAACAATGTCCACCTATCTTTTTGTTTCTTTCTTTAGTGGGTGCCCTTCTGCCTACTGCGGAAGACACAGAGGCACCAGCCAACAGCATGGAATCAACAGCATCTGGAATCAACAGCATCTGAGCTAAAGTCCCCCCCCCCCCACACACTGCCAACAATGTTTAGGTTAAGCCCCACTTTACAGATGAGAAGACCGAGACTCAAGACCCATTTCATTTCATCTCCACAGGCACACAGGCAAGAAAGTCACAAAAGAGTGCCATTTGAGTCTCTGGTTGAGCTCACCAGAAGGTGACACATAGCTTCTCTTGGCTGGAGAAGCAGGGTTACAATTTTCTTTTTTTTCCTCTTTGAAGGAGTTGTGACTTTTTAATGTAAGTTGGTTCGTGCACAGGCATTTGATTCTTCAATTAATTTCCATCTAAATGAGGTTTTCCTAGAGATAACCTGTGTTTTAGTTCCATTTGGGCTTAATTTGTATGACAGAAGCCTCCGTGTGCGCCAATTCCAATTCATTCAGTGATTCTAGCACTCATTACCTGGGTGATAATGCCCCGCTGCCGACAGCAGCACGTGAGCTGAGAGATGGACCGATTTTCTATAGTAATTCAGTGATGGAAGTGGTCCCTCTCCTTTCCCTATGCCACTCAATAAATAGGAAATAAATTATTAAATAATCCACATTTTGATGAGGGTTCCCCATCACAGTATTTACAATGCAAAGAAAGAAGCATTGAAAATTGAAAACAAGAACAATACTAATAAATAAATAAATAAGTAAATAAATAAATACCCAAGCATACAAACAAACAAAAATGGGCCACAGGCAGAGTCTGACTACCATGTAGAACACTGGTTCATTTGGTACAGAAATAAGAAAGGAGAGGTTTCAATTAAAAAATAAATGCGCAACGACATTATACCGGGTTTAAGTTTTTCAGCTGGATTAAGTTAGCCAGTTGGGGAGGGGCAATTCTCTCTCTGCTGTTGTTTCACCAGACCAGCATTTCTGTTCAGTCAGAAGAAGAAGCAAAGAAGAAACAATTCCTGGCACCAGGAATTGAACTCATGACCTCACACTTGCCAGGCAGGTGTTGTGCTGCTGAGCTATATCCCTGGCCCTGAGACTAATTTTGCATGTTTATGGGAAGCAAGAAATGAAAAGACTATAGCAGGAGAAAGGTTGGAATTTGGGCTTGAGAAAGAGAAAAAATGCTTTCTGCAGCCTCTGGCAGTATGCTAAATTTTGGCCTCTTTAAGGAAAACATTTTGGGCAGATGCAGTAAGGGAAGCACTCTGAAGCTGAGATCCTTCTGTCTTTCCAACTTTGTTTTATTCCACTGCTGAAATACTGAGTTTCCTTCAAGGAAAGGAAACAGATAAGAATGTGGTTAAACGTTGTTGAACTGGAATGATTCTTCGCTAGGGGCTTTGAGTTAGCTTTTTCTAATTAACTGAAAGGGATTCATATCTTGCTTTTAGTTTTTATCCTCATGATTGAAAACCTCCTAAAAATCTTTGAAGTCCTTTTCATCTTTCCTGAGTCTACTGGCTTTCATGAGTCTTTCAGGCCTCAGGGCCAACACGTGTGATTATTCCTCAAAAACTTCAAAGAGGTGAGAACTTTGGTCCAGGGGAAGGGATCAATTGGCCCAATTTCACTCACTTACTGCACACCCAGGGCAGGAAGAGCAGAGGGCTTGGGTGTCCTGCTGTGTGGTCTCACCCTGCTTCCCCTCCTGTCTGAGGTGGTGGTTCTGGGACAGTCCTTTCTAGTGATCTATCTTATTAGTGAGGCTAAAGTGGGCATATGATAGATAAACTTAGCTAGTTGACATCACCGGTGCCTCAAGAAGAACTCTATTTTGGACAGAATAAAGGAATTGTGAAAGAAATTAGAGAAATATACCACAGGGCGGAGAGAGAATTTCCCCCAGGAGATGGGTGCTCTCTTGGTTGAGCTAGGGCAGGGTAGGGCAGGGTAGGGCAGGGTAGGGCAGGGTAGGGCAGGGTAGGGCAGGGTAATCACCTCACCAGGAAAACCACCGGGGAGGTTGCAAGAGTTTGACCAAATCCAAAGCTGGACCAGACAAGCCGACAGCTGCAAGGCCATGGACAGTGACTTTGGAAGGGGCAAGAACCCTCTCCAGTCAGCAGACAGAAGAGACTGCTGCTCATGAGAGGCTGGACTGACAAAGATTTGTGAATCCTAGTTTCCTGGGATGAGCTCAGACATTACATCTGGTATTCCCTCTGTTTTATTTTATTTCCTATCTTCAGCCCAGGTGCTTCCCAAAAGGATTGTTACCAAGAACTTGAATTTTGTACCCTTTTACCTTAAATGCTAAGTTTAGACCTCAGTCCCTGATGTTACACACTGTGACTCCAGCGTGTCGTGCCTGGGCCTCAGCTCATGGGCTCTTTGGTTGTTCTTCTCTTCCTAATACCTCAGGGAGGAAGCTGGCTGGCAGGACCTGGGGCATGGGCCTGAACTTCTCCATGGTTCTCTGAGTAAAAAATCTGTGGACTTATGTGCTTCTGGGCCAACTCCAGAATGTTCTGGATTTAGGAAGCTTCAAGGAAAAGAAAAACATCCTCATTCACATTTGATCTCTCAAGTCACATCCAGAGATATAATTCTAAAAAAAGAGAGATGCGTAAAAGTAAATTTACATGTTCTCCCACCTCCTGAAACACATACATACACACAAAAATCCTTCCTGTATAAATAAATGAATAAATAAATAAATACTGCTAATGGTGAAAGAAAGCTATCATCACACAAATAAATAGATAAATAAAATAAATAAGAGTTCTGCTAGGAGCCTTAGGTAAAATGGTCCCCTGGGGTTGTCTGAACAAAGACAGTCTGCATGGGAGGTGCCTAGGGCCCTCTCAGCCAACCTTCAAAGGAGGTCTGGTGGCTTCAAGAAGCCTGTGTCTCTCTGAGGAGACTGGAGTCCAGTCTGGGTTCCTGGGCAGGGAAGAAGGTTATTTACAGTTGCTGTACATGTCCTCCCTGGGGCACCTGCCCCTGTCCCAAGCACCTGCCATCCGGCCTTCTGCAGTGACAGCATTGGGATCCAGGAGTCCTGGTGACAGGCTTTGGTCTGGGCTAGAAGCCATAATGGGAAGGCCAGGCTATGCACTGCAGCCTGGGGACACTTGCTTCTCTCTTGTGCTGCAGGAAGGACTTTAAGAGCAGTTGACCCTGGGGAGTAATCATGTCCCTCCTGGGGAGGGGGGTAGGGGCTGATATGGTTGGAATGATCAAGTAGGGAGAGATTACTGCTTCCAGGAAAAGAGGGTTTTCCAAGAGTTTTCCTTGGAGTGGGAAGGCGAAAGGTCGCTCTTTGCTTTGCCATTGCCCCAGCACCCAAAATTAAAGCTGGGGGTTGTCTCCCTCCCTCTGGCACTCCACACCCTGTCCGCAAACTTGAGACTCACCCACAAGGCTCCGGAAAGCCATGCAGCTGGTGAGGGGGATGCCCTGGAGTTATTTTAGGGAGCTTCTCCCTGGCCTGCCTGTTCCCACTGCCTCCTCGGATAAGACAGCTGGTGGTATTTGTGTGTCAGAGGGCAGCTTACCCTTGCTGCCCAGCCCTGGGCAGGGGGAAGCGCAGAGATGAAACCAGGCCTTTCCCAAGCAGACAAGAGATCTCGGAATCTAGGAAAGGCCCTCTATGTGGAGTACTCCAGACCCTCACCTGCAGGCTCTCTGAATATGAGTCTTTACTTCATCCTAGCAAAGATCCTGAGGCAAGGAGAGTGACTTAGACTGCAGGGTGGGAGGGGAAGTGCCAGGCTGCCCTGGATGGTAGCATTGGGGTGTGGCAGTCTGGGAGGTGGGGAGGGGGCGGACAGGCGCCAACTGGAGGGCCAGGCCAGACTGGCTGGCGCTGGGGGCTGGCCGCTGGCCACAGCACCCGGGGAATGTTTAGCAGATGGTCCCATGGAAGGGAAGTCAGCACCAGCTAGCAGGACTGAGGCAAACTGGGGACACAGGTCTGCACACAGGGCTGTCTTTACTGCTGCACTATCTCCCTTTGTGTGAGGTGGCAGGGACCCTGGAAACAACCAGGAAGTGTTTTATGTAAGTCATGTGGTGGCCTCTGCTCCGTCGGTGGAACCTGATGGGCTCCTTCCCCCGACATCCACCACCACCTCCAATGTCCCTGTCCCCTATGCATGTCTTCTCTTCTAGGACCCAAGGCCAGTCTTAGCCCTGTCCCACTTGAGGTTAAAGGCCTGGCTGTTTACCTGGCACCTCAACTGCCCTGGGTCTCCACTCTCACCTATTCCTAGGGTAGGGGCCCATAAACATGCAGCTATGAGACTGGGTGACAGGAAAAATGAATGTGAGGGCCAATGGGGTGAGTCACCCTGGGCCTTCTGTGCACATCCTGGGAGCTGTCAGTGAGCACGGTTGTTTCCATACATTGCTAGCTGGGTTCAAGCTTCTGAGTCAGGGAACCATTCCTTTTCCTTCTAACAAAATTGCAGAGTTACGTAAAAAAAAAAAAAAAGTTCTCTCCATATGCCCAGGCCTGAGCTGAGCCCCAGGGTGGTGCTGGTAGAGGCTCCTAGCAACTTGACACAGGGAGGTGCACCCCTATTTCCTCTTTTCCTCCTCCCCAGGAAAGCAGGCAGGACAGGGTTCAGGAGCCCTGGATATCTGTCACCAGCGAGAAGGTAGGAAGGGCAGGTGTAGGAGAGGCTGGCAGAGCAAAAAAAGGTCCCCATAAGCAGCTGGCTCAAGGGACAACTTTTGCTTTAGCGCCTCGTGCTGGAATAACTGTCTGCTGAGCTGTAGCTCCGACTCCGGCTCCGGCTCCGGCTCCGACTGCGACTCCGACTCCGACTCGGGCTCCGGGAACCCAGGCTGGGGCTGCGGGAGCCGGAGCTGCTGCTACTGCGGGTCCTGCTCCGGCTCCGGCTGCGGCTCCGGCTCTGGCTCCGGCTCCGGCTCCGGCTGCGATTTCGGCTGCGGCTCTGACTGCGGCTCCGGGAATAGCTGCGGCTGGCTGAGCGGCTGCTGCTACTGCTGTACCAGGAGGAGGCGCTACTGAGGCTGCTGGACGAGGAGGGGCTGGGCCGATAGTAAGGGATGGGGCGTTTCCGGGCACTGCGGGAGACCGGAGGAAGAGCCGTGAGGGCTGGGCTCTCCTCGTTCCCAGGGAAAGAAATATCTTTCCATTCCCCAGTCCCTTAGGAGAAACAAACAAACAAACCCCCAGCCCTTCTTTTTCACTTCTTTCGAAGTTCTGACAGCATCCAAGTCTTGCTTAGTGCTAGTTTGTCTTGAAAAGTGATTGTCTCACTTACTATTTTTTTTTTTTCTTTCTTTCTTTTAACTTTTAACAAAGCAAGCCTGGTACTCAGAGCATCCACCTGACGGCAGAACATACTTCTAAATATTAGTTACAATTTCTGTTTGGCCATTTTTACTTTTACTAGAACTATTTCTAGAAGGTTCTATGTCTAGGCGAGAGAGGCTGATTTTTCACTTACTGTAATGTATCCAATTTCCCGAAAAGGATATACAGTACAACCATTGAAAGAAAATTAAATGTACAGCTACAAGCAAAAGGCAAAAGTGGTAAAGCTGCGTACAGAGGACTGAAGTTTGGGAAGTATTGAACGGGTCAACTGACATGGATTATTCCAGATTGACTAACGAAGGCTTTTTGGAAATACCACTACCTCCATCTTAGCCTTCCTCCAAATTGAACCAAGCGGTTGGGTAGGTCTGGAACCAAGCTCTGCCTCTAGGTTTCTGGGTTCTTTCACCCCTGCAACCATAGGTCTGAGAAAGACTCATGAAAATGGGGGAAAAATCAGTTTATTTATAATTTGACCAAATTGGGGTGCACAAAAGTATCAGGCAGAACAAAAGCCAGGACACACTCCTATGGTGATTTAGCCAGGCTTTGGTGTGGAAGAGGACAAAAGTATCGAAGCCTGCTGGGTGTCAGGCCCGGCCAGTGGCAGTTTGTGCTCTCAGCACAAAGACGCTTGGAGAAACAGTTTATCATTTTTTTAAAAAAAGACCAACTTTTAAAGATCCATTTTACCCTCTTGGTTACAAGGACATCTTCAATTGAGGGACCACAGATGAGACAGGGAGCTCTGGGAGATCTGCTCTGAATTCTAGACACCTGTCCTGCTCTCTCCAGGGAGGAACCGGGGCTTCTGGGTGAATGGTTGGATGACAGGGCCTGAGAGGCCAGTCCAATTTTAAGACAGTCTTCAGCCATTCGACCAGCTTTCATGGCCTGAGAACTTAGTTTCACCTCAGAGCTTGGGCTTCTCTGCCTCAGCTCCTCTCTGAGGCATTACAGGTAACCTTACCCACCTCTTCCAACCACTCAGTCAATAACAATGGCACCCAGTGTGTTCTGCATTTAAGTTTGCAAAGTGCAGTCGCATCTGTTTGCTTCCTTCATTTCATCTCAGGATACTCCTGAGACTTATTTCCTTTAGTATGCCACGAGTGAGAAAACAGCCTCAGGGGAAGAGAAGAGACTTTTTCGGTCACTCAGAAAGCTGCACAAACAGAATTTGACTCCCGGTTCAATGTTTTCCCCATTACCCATAAAGGCTCCCTTCAGAGTACAATTACATGCATGTCTATTTAAATCTCGGTGTGCAGGTCTAAATGTGGGAGGATGTCTACAGTCCAGGACAACTCTTTGCTGTATGGCTTGACTCCCTACAGGCTGGTGAGACCTCTCTCCCTTCCCAGACCTGTCACCCACCCCAGGCTACACGCTGTTCCTCTAGGCTGACCCAAACCTTTCCCAGGTTCCTGGTCCACACCCCTGTAGTCCCCCTCCCTCTTTCTCTCCGCAGATACAGGAGTTTTGACCCAAGTGACTCAGGCCCCGTGTCTGTAAAGCAAAGCATTGCTTCAATTTTTGAGAGAGATGCCCAGAGCTCCCACAATCCACAGTCCCTGCCCCAAAGGAGGTAGAAGGAGTTACTGAAGCCCCAGGTGGAAACCGGGCGGGAACAAGGAAGAAGGCGGGACGCACCTGTGCTGCGGACCTCACCTTGTTATCCTGCGAGCTTCCAGGTGGCTCGGGGAGTCTCTCCGGCGCTTTCTCATGGGCGAGTAGGACCTGCGCCTCTGGCGCGCTCGCTCGCGCTCCCTTTGCTGCGAGTCGTCGCTGTACTTGGGGTCCCGCTCCCTGGAGAGGGTGCAGGGGGTGTTAGGGGAAGCTAGGGTTGGATGGTTTTCTGGGTAAGCTGTCCGCTTCCGCTCTGCATCTGTGCCCCTTATCCACTGCAGCAGGAATGTCAGGGAGGCAGGCATGCTTGGGGGCATACTTGGGGGGTGGGCATGAGGGCAAAGGATATAATTGGGGCCTTGCTGCCGCTCCAGATAGGACGAGGAACTGTAAGGAGGCTGAACTAGCTCCCTGTCTCTGTCAGGCTACAAAGAGGAACAGGGCCAGTTGGGCCTAGGGGAAAGGGCGAGAGAGGCAGGGCTGGGATGGAGAATCAGTGCAAAGTGGTGGGGCTTAGGAGGTGGGGCCTATTCTGGAGGCCAGACCAGCTGGGGGTGGAGGCAGGGAGGCGTAAGGGGGAGAGACGGGAGGGGTGGGGATGTGAGGGGTGAGGCTTGGTGCACGTGGTACCTGCTGGGACTGTAGCGTGAGTAGCTGGGGCTGCGGCGGGACCGAGAGCTTCTGCTGGGCGGGCTCCTCTTGCCAGACTTGGAGGAGTAGCTGGGAGAGCGGGAGTAGGACCTGGGAAGAGGCAAAGTTTTATTTACCGCGTCCTCAGATGATGACCTTTTTCTTTGTGGAAGCCCAGAGGAGCAGTAACACGGCCCTTATCAAAGAATGAGATCTCCCCTATGAGGGCCTCATAACATAGACAGCTTCTTTCTGGATGCTTGCTATCCCGGCTATTTATTAACTGTGTGATCTTGGGCAGGGGGTTGCACCTCTCTGGGCTTCTGTTTTCTCATCGTAAAAAAGAGGATAATAATAATAGTACTCTAAAAAGCATAGACAAGGGTTTATGCATTCAGCATATTGGCACATACGCTAAGTAGCAATGAACCAGCACAAAAGAAATTTGGACTACGACTATGAAGTATTTTCTAATGCCAGACATTTAACCAATGTTGTATGGATCCTCACGTGAGGTACTATTATGGATTCCACTTTACAGATGGGGAAACAGAGGCACAAAGAGGCGATGAATTTGTTGAGCTTCACACAGCTCATAGAGGGTACGAACCCAGATCTGTTTTGCTTTAAAGGGCAGTAGTCCTCCCTTATCCCAGGTCTTCATTTTCTGTGATTTCAGTTGCACAAGTTAAGCCATGGTCTAAAAATATTGAGTGGAAAATTCTAGAAATAACACATCCCTTTTAAACTGCATGCTGCTCTGAGTAGTAGCATGATGAACTCTCTTGAGGTGAGTCATCACGGTGTCAGCATATCTATGATGTATGTGCTGCCTGCCTGTGAGTCACTTGAAAGTCTTCTCATCGTCAAACCCTCTAGCACAGCTCTGTAGGGCTCAGGTGCACACCACCCTTACTTACTTAATCATGGCCCTGAAGTGTAAGACTAATGATGGGGCAGTTGAGATACACCAACAAGGAGCTGTAGTGGGCTTTCTTTAAGTAAGAAGGTGAGTGCTCTTGGCTGGTAAGAAAGACAAACATATGCCCCATATACTAAGATCTGTGGTGACGGTGAATCTTCTCTCTGAGACACTGTAAGGAAGGAAACATTAATTCCTACTAGTTTTGCTGCCAACTCTGAAAGTGCAAGAGTTAGCATCCCAGTGTGAGCATTGCTTAGTTGAGATGGAAAATCATTTCATCTCAGGCTTGGATACCTGGTACCCCCAGGTATCCACTGGGGGTACTGGAAGGCAGTCTGAGCTTAAGGTACTCATGTGTGGGGGGAGGGGCTGCTCTGTATTCCTCACTCTTACTCCTCTCAGTTTCCGTTCCTCTGTGCTAGTGCCTCCCTCATTTAGATAACATTATAGAGAAGGAATAGCTTACTCAATCTTAGTGTGTTGGATTCAACATCCTGCTGGGACTCCTTGAAAAGTTGCTTTTGCTCACTTGCTTTTTGGGAATTGAGGATTTTTATAAGGAAGAGGCAAAATGCAACATTGCTGTAGCTGTCCGGGAGAGATGTGGCCAGGCATTTCCATCTATTAACTATACCATATAGGGTCGCTTTTCTGTGGATCTGTGACTCATTCTTATATACTTAAAATCAGAAATAAGTGCTTTGGATCAACTTTTTTTTTTTTTTTTTTTTCTTTTTCTAATGATGCAGCAAGGGAGCAGTTTCTCTGCTTTTTCTCAGACTCACATGTGCAGTCCACTCCCATAGCAACTGTGTGCCTTCCTGGCCTTTTCTCCTGACATCATGTTTATTTTTCTCCTCAATTTTCCTTTTAGTCTGTTCTGCTGTCCTTACTGCTGTCATAATACTATCACATTGAACATTATTCTTAGCTGCCTTGTTTCATTTTTCTAGAATGGATGGTCTTGAAATAACCAATTAAGTAAGCTTTTCTTTCCCCTCCATCTCCCTCTGTGGTTTCATAAAAGGAATGTTCAGCCCATTGTTGGGAACTTTTTGTTTACATGGAGTCCAGGGAAGATATGAGTTGATTAGGTTGGGTGAAGTCTTCTAATTCTTTAATTC
The DNA here is from genome assembly GCA_004027915.1 of Capromys pilorides. NCBI lineage: Eukaryota > Metazoa > Chordata > Mammalia > Rodentia > Capromyidae > Capromys > Capromys pilorides. Next base: position 60,061 of record PVKN010000822.1, read on the forward strand.
TTGAGATCTCATACTTACACATTCTATTATAACACTTTCCCTGTGAGGTAATCAAGCTATCATCCATAGTTAGAAGTTAGGTGGGAGAATATGGTATGCAAAATCAGGCACAACTACTCTTCTCCATGTACCTTAACTCTTTCAGTGTTAGCTGTGCAGCTGTTCCCATGAAGAGGAGTGTGCTTATATCTGGACTAGTCTAGTGACTGATGCCAACCAATAGATTAGCAGGAGTGGTGTCATGTCACTTCTAATCCCAAGACTAAAGAATGCTTCACAAATTCTCTCAGACCTCTGTCAACATCATGTGAACAAGCAGATAGGTCTATTGAGTTGGTGACAGCATTGAGCAGAGATTACTAATCAGGAATTATTCCATCCAGCCAGACTCCAGCTAACCCAACAGCAGATCACAGATGTAGGACAGGGTCCAACCAGAGCAGAAGAACTGGCCAGCTGAGCCCAGCCCAAATTGCTAATCCATAGAATTTAAGACTCAATAAACATGTTGTTTTGAGAATGTTATTTCTGGCAGTAACTTTCTCTGCACCGAAAGCTGTTTTATTTTCAGGTCAACACCCTCAAAAATAATTAAAATTTACTATGTTTCAAGCACAGCTATAAATGCTTTGTAGTCTTCAGGATGAGTCATTGTTTCATTTTGTGGATAAGAAAACTGAGAGGTTCATTAACTTTCCCAAGGCTACGAGCTAGGCATTGGGTAAGTCAGGTAGTCAAGTAGAAGTCTCCTCTTGTCTTCATGCATCTGACTCTTCTCCTCCATGCATCGAAGGGACATCTCCAGCTACACTAGTGTGAAAGAGGGAACTCACCAGGGCAAAGGTCAAACTGCACTCACCTTTTCTCAGAGGAGGTGGATCGACTCCGAGTATACCTGGGAGAGGTCCTGGGGTTTGGGGATCTGGAGGAACGACTGGAGGATCGGGTGCTGGCATAGGAGGAGCTGCGGGAGCACTCTTTTATAGGGGAATTTTGGGCTGTGGATGGAACCAGACTGGACTTCTTCACCTCGGCACACTCCAGACACGGTGACTGAAACTCTCTGTGGGGGGAGGAAGGTCAGTTACTGCTCAACTGGCCACCACTCTGGGCACATCTTGGCATACTATTTACTTCTTTGCCATTGCCTAGCCTATGCTGTTCTCCCAGAAACCTCTTTCAGTCTTTTCCTACTCTGGGAAGACTTTTCCAGAGGTAGATATTAGAGGACCAAAGCAACAAGAGACCCTACAGGTACACAGATGCTCCAGCTCAGCATTCCCAAGTGTGGAACACATACCAGAGGTGTCACTGCAGAGTATGCAGAGAGGTCATTGGGAGTGGGCATGATGCTAAATAATGTCATATAAATTTATAGATTTAGTTCTCCTTGACTTTGTCAGTCCCTCTGATTACATTAATGAGAAAGCCCTGGCTAGGTGCAGGTGAGACCTTAACACTAACTGCATAATTTCTCAGAGAGGAGCAGATCCCAATGTAGCTAATTATGAAACTAATCTGTCTGTCTGTCTGTCTGTCTGTCTGTCTGTCTGTCTGTCTGTCTATCTATCCATCTATCTATCTATCTCTCTATCTATCATCTATATCTACCTATCTACCTAACTGGAGACTTCTATTTAGGCTATGGGGTAGTAATTTTCTGCTTCAGATAACACCATACATTTTCTTTCAGTTACAGAAAAAGTGAATTTTTAAAAGAATTAAATTATTACATAGCACTTTAAAAATCAAGAAAGGGACCTGTGGTTGGCTTAAGTTTGGGACACTGGGATGTAGCCCATTTTACTGATGGGGAATTGATACTGCCCCCCAAAGTGGATGGAGACATTTTTAGGCCTTTGTACGCTAAGGACAGACACTTCACAAGCACCGTTTCATTTTGTCTTCCTGGCAACTGTATGAGGCTGGATCTGCTATGCTCTCCAATTTACAAAAACTCAGAAGTGTAAGGTACTCGATCAAGCTCAGCCAGGATCCCCAACTCTGACCTGCTCACCTCCAAAGCCCATGTACCTGTCACCTCCTTGAGCTCCCCACCTTCAGTGTTGATAGTTTCCTTGATCTAAAGCTGATGCTTCTTTCCCTCAGGTCGTATTTACTGAGCCCTCTGTCTATAGCTGGCATGACATAAAGAGCTATGGATTAAACCATCGTTTACAGCTCAGAGTACAAGGCAGGGTACAAATTATTTAATTTATCTGTTTTCATATATTAAATTATGCAGGTAATAATCAGTTTTGGGGGCAGCTTTGTATTTGGATGCTGATGCTGCCACTTAGTAACCGAATTTCTCAACTACTCCAAGCCTCAGTTTCCTCCATATGTTTTTCAAAAAGCTCATAATAGTATCTGTCCCATAAAGATTTTATGAGGAATTAGGGAAGATTATTCATAGAAAGTATTTTTCAAAGTACCTAGCATGTGGTAAGAGCTCAATGAATATTAACTGCCATTATTTTTATTGTTATTATTGCTGTTCTGAGTTTTCCCTGCATAATGCCCTGCAGTGTATCAGTCAACATGGGGTCTCTATCTCCCTCCTGGGAACTTCAGTGCCTGTTCTTTGAAACACTGACATTTGCTCTGAAGGTTCCCAACTAAGCTTGGGTATGAGCTGAGGCCAGCGATGTCTTGTCACAAGCCAGCCAGAGGCCATGTGTACATGTGAATACCAAACTGTTTATCCAGGACTGAAGCAAGCTATGCGCTGGGGACAAAGGGTGCTCTGTCCTTGAAGAAGCTGTTAAGTGCTTCAGAGCTAAGGCTTTAGAAATCTCAGCCACTTTGAACAATGAGAGACTCCAAACCCAGAGAGAGGAAGAGCCCACTGTTTGCATGGTAGAGAATGCTGGCCCAGCTCCCCTCACTCTGCATCTGTGCCTCTACCCCATGAACTTAAGAACCCCAGAGAAAACAGACCCTGCCAATTTTAGAACCTCAGCACCAAGCTGAGTTCCTGAAGGTGCCCAGTAGCAGGTTGAGAGACAAGTAACTGAATGATAGGCGCAGACTAAGTGGCCAGTGAAGTTTTATAGCCTTAATTTTGACAGTGATGAACATTTTCTTGTGATTTCCTGAGAGAAAGAGAGAGAGAGAGAGAGAGAGAGAGAGAGAGAGAGAGAGAGAGAGAGAGAGAGAA
>PVKN010000823.1:0-12500 GCA_004027915.1 Capromys pilorides
TTTTTTTTTTTTTAATGTTTTATTTATTTATTTGGTACAGGACCTTGCTATGCAGCAGTCTAGGCCTCCCCAGCACTGGGATTACAGGCATGCACCACCACACCAGGTTTCGGTGGCCAGCTCAGGGCTGGCTTGGCATGAGATACCAGGGATTGAACCCAGATCCTTGCACTTGCCAGGCAGGCACATAGACCACCGAGCTATCTCTTCAGCCCGCTATGTGCACTTTGAAGTGTGGACTTGGGTGTTCCTTGTCTGCACTTCAGGACGTCCGTGTAGCTGAGGTGCAGCCCAGCCTTAGCCACTGTTCCTGGTGCAGGAAATGGGGCATCAGAGGGGACACAGGCCCTCTGGTGTGCAGAGACAATGCCATATCTGTGCCAGCGGCAGCCAGGGCAGATTGGGGGGGTGAAAGGTCAGGAGGCAAGCGTCACCTGGCACTGGAGCCGGTGTCCACGGCCACTGAGGACCCAGCTGAGATGACCTGAGCTAGTGTCACTGCTCAGAGCTGAGTGGTCCCCAGAAGCTCCTGCCATGGAGGTATGAACACATGTACTTCTTTTGACTCAGGACACTGATTCTAGGAATTCTCCCTCGCTTCTAGCAGGGAAAACTCCAGACGGCATATCCACTTCCAGCTCTGACCCCAAGCCTGGGCTAGAGGGGCGAGAATGGGAACAAAATCAACCCACAGTGCCAGGCGCAGAACGGTGGCCGAGGCTCCCGTAGGACACACACGAAGTCTGGTACGTGCTTCTTCCCCTTGCCAGGTCAGGAAAGGCAGAGGAGGGGAGGCGGTGGGTGTCCCCAGCAGCACAAGGGGTGAGCCGCCCTGCACCCAACCCTGCGACTCAGAAAGCACGTAGGGGGTAACTGCTCTGCAGCCTCCTAACAGAAGCCTCTGAGGTGACAGAGGGACAGGCAGACCTCAGGTTAGGAACAAATCCTAATCTTGCTCATGACACACGCTCACACTCTTCAAGAGCACAGCCGCTTGCTGTTTGGTTATTTTTATTTGTTGCATATGTGAGACAAGATCTCACTATGCAGTTCAGGCTGGCCTTGAATTCACAGTGATACTCCTGCCTTGGCCTCCCAAGTGCTGGGATCACAGGTACGTGCCACCTCGCCTGGCCTTTTGAGCAGCTCCATCACTGTCAAGTCCGATGGTATTACAGTGGTGACAGCGGTGACAGATGCACCGCAGAGCGGAACTGCTCAGGCACAGGGCTGCAATGCTCCACCTCCAGAAACGGTGCCCACGAGATCCCGGGCCATCACCCCAGATGACACGGCCGCCTTGTGCATGAGAGCCACACCCCACCCAGGCCTGGCGCTAACAGGTGGTCAGCCGGCTTCCCATCACCGTAACACGCCCAGGACGAATCTGTGCCCAGGGAGGAAAGTATGTTGTTTGCCAAGGTCTTCGTCGCAGATGCTTTGCAGCTTTGGGCTGAGAAGCAGCCGTCCAAGCTAGCAGGATGGAAGACGTGGTCAGACCGGAAGCGGAGGCACAAGTCAGGGCAGAAGCGGCGGGATCAAGTCCCAATCCCTCCCGGCTCTGTCCTGCGACCTCACTTCCGCCAGGCCCTACCGCCACACCGCAGAGTCCGCTGAGCTGGCCTTAGGGGTCTCCTAGGAATCAAAACTCCAGCATCTGCCTTCATGTTTCCTATCTGAGTGCATGAAAATGGCACAGGCCCATAATCCTATCACTTAGGAGGTAGAGGCAGGAGAATCTCCATGAGTTCAAGACCAGCCAGGACTACATAAACCCCGTCTCAAAAAATTACAACAATAAAATAAAAATGTTCAGAGACTAAATATAGTCAGAAACATTTTGGCAGGGGGTACGAAGCATCAAACTCAGGACCTTGTGCTTGCCAGGCAGGCACTGTGCCACTGAGCTATACCCGTGGCGAGTCAGGAACTTTAAAAGTCCTGGAAGACGACAGAGGGGAAACACTTCACACCGGCAGAGGCTTCCGGAGCAGAGCTGCCAACCACACCGGAAGCAACGCCCAGAGGCGCCGGCAGGAACTGCGCGAATCCAAAGCATCCGCCCAGCAAGGAAACAGCACAAGGGGAGGCGATGGGCCGCGGCAAGCTCGCGAGCCAGCCGGCTGCTCCTCCACCAGAGGACCAGTACCCGGAACTCGGAAAGCACACGACGCAGCGAACCCCGCCAGGCTAGGGACCCAGTGAACCAGGGATGAGCGAGCTCCGCAGACTTCTCGACAGGCAAGTGGCCAGAAGGACGTGAAAAAGGGTTACCCTCTGCACTTTTCAGAGAAATGCAATTAAAACTGCACTGGGAATCCATCTCTTCCCGGCTGTTGTCAACAACACAGAAAACCGTGAGTGCTGGTGAGGAAGAAAAAGAAAGACCTCTAGGCTGATGGTGAGAAGCTGCTGTAGGGCTCGAGGGAGCAGCTCCTCAGAAATCTCAGTGTGGACACACCGCCCAACCCAGCCACGCCACTCCAAGCACACTGCTTAAAGAATTACGGTGGCACGGTACAGTGATGTGTGCGTGCCCAGATGTCCATCGGTGCCATCCCCAACAGCTCCAGCCTCAGTGCCTGTGGTACGTCTATGCAATGGAATAGTACTCAGCTGTGAACAGGGTGTCATGTGTTGGGGAACAGATAGAACCAGAAACCATTCTGTTAAGGGAAGCTAGCCAGACCCAGTGAGTTACATCTCCATGATTTCTCTTATATAAGAAACCTAAAAAAAGCTGGGCATGGTGATGCATGCCTGTAACCCCAACACCAGGGAGACTGAGGCAGGAGGACCATCGCTTATTCTGGTTTGGTTTTGATTTTGAGACTGAGCTTTGCTAAGCTGCTTGGACCTGGCCTCGAGCTTCAGATTCTCCTGCCTCGGCCTCCAGAGTGCTGGGATGACAGGCGGGTGCCACTTCCCGTGTGTTTCCCTCCTGAGGGGGACACTGAGTTAGGTGAGGCCCCTTGGGGAGTGGGGATGCGGCCTCGTTGCACCAGTGCAAGCGCTTGCCATCGATCACAGGGGCCCACAGGTCCTCACTGTCCTCAGAGCCACGTGGAGAGCTGCGTCTCGAGGGGCAGAGCAGTCAGTCCCCAGCGGAGCCCCGAGAGAGACCACGGCCAAGTCCCAGCACAGAGCTGGAGCCAGCACCCAGGCCTGGAGCACGCGCGTGGGCGAGGCCCACCAGGACTCACTGCCGGCTTCTGGTCGCAGGCCACCACGCACAGTAGCAAAGTGTCACCTCCCGGAAGGACAGCAAAGTGTCACCTCCCGGAAGGACACCGGAGCTGAGCACTGGGATCTTGCACATCCGAGCCAGCTGTGTGAACCTCGGTGAATGGTGTGTGGAGCCCTACGACTGCCCCTGGTGTGAAGGGGTCACTTGCATCTTGCATCCCATTTGCTAAGTTACCTATACCCCCAGCCTATGCAAACCCACACACACACACACACACACACGGGCGCATGACCAAGTCTGACCTTCAGCATGGACCTGCTGTCCTGGTAGCCTGGGGACTGCCCTGCAGTGGACAGTCACAAAGGAGAGGAGGGTCACTGCAAGTTTAGGCCAGACTGACCTCCACAGAGAGACCCTGTCTCCAGAAACAAAAACAAAAAGCAGGAGAAAGGGAGTGACAAGTCTACCACGTGGACGTGCGCGCACACTCAGCGTGCTGGCAAGCTCGTGCCCAGCCAGAAGAGGTGAAGGACAAATACAAGGGCACCTTCTCCAGGGGCAGTGATTGCTTTGTTTGATAGTGTTGCTCGGAATCTGTGGAAGTTATCAGAGAACATTGCAAGTGGAAACGAAGTCGATAGATTAATAAAAAATCAAAGCGGCGCGACCACCTCCTGAGCCATCACTGTACACCAGAAGCACAACCTGGTGATCCCGGCAGTAAGTGGGGCTCTCGAGGCCGGGCTAGCTCTGCTGATGCAAATCTAGAAAGCAGCGCTCCCAGGATAGGATGTTAAGAACCAGCTGGGATGTTTGGATCCCAGCGGCGCATTTTTTTTTTTTTTTTGTGCATTTAGTACTGGGTGTACAGGGTCTTACTACATAGAGTAGAGTTGTAGTGATCGTCCTGTTTTCAGCCTCCCAAGAGCTGGGATTACAGGCACGCACCACCAAGCCCAGTCAATTGCTGTCTCAGCACGCCCCACGGGTGGGGCCAGCACGGCAGGTGGGGGAATCAAACCGGGTCCCTGCACCAGCCTAAGCAGGCACTTTAATCTGCTGAGCTATCTGGCCGGCCCATAAGTAGCACATTTTTAGCACGCCCTTGGCTAGGAGGATCAGCCCAGACAGAGTGCACTCTCACTTCCCTAGTGTCTGGGCCAGGGTCCTCAGATGAGGGCAATGTGGCTTCTGGGGTAACGAAACCCCGCCAGGCCTGAGCTGGGCTGTGAGTGCACCCAGAACCCAGGATCGGAATGGACTTAGTTATCAACGCCCCCTCCCCACCCCATCCCCTACCGGCCTGGTCCCTAAATCAGAAGCAAGTAAATGCAGCACAGTTTATAGGGCCTGAGAGAGGGATTAACCTGAGTAATCCTCAAGACAATCCTTTGAGGTGGGAAATACAATATGAGGCGTTATACTGAGGACAAGGAGACTCAGAGGTTGGTTAAACCAGCGGGGTGATGCTCTCTGGTAACACCACCACATGGAGGCTGAGGCAGGAGGGTTCCTGTGAGCTCAGGGCTGGCCTGGGCTGCACAGCAAGACCCTGTCTCCAGAAAACAAACACCAGGCATAAAATGGACCTAATAAAAGGACACAGAGAACCGAGCACTGTGTAATCCCAACGCTTAGGAAGGCTGAGGCGGAAGGGTCGTGAGTTTAAGTGCTGCTGGGCAATTTAGTGTGATCCCAAAATAGAAACACATGAAGTACATAAAATGGTCACAGCTCAGTGGCACAAGGGCATATCTGGCAAGCTCAAGGCCCAGAGTTTGATCCCTGGTACCCAAAAGTAAATAAAGAAATAATGGCCACAATGATAGAGCACCTCTCTAATCAACCCGCAGGGAAGAAGGGGAGGAGGGGGCTGAGATGAGAGGATCTCTAGCGCAGCCACTTCCGGCCAGCAAGAGCAGGCCTGAGGCCGCCCCCTGAAGGATCGGGGCACTGTTCCCTGCAAGCTGCGGGGTGTCCTTGAGGGGACCGCGACGCCATGGCGAGCTGGGCTCAAATCCCGCACAGAAAACCCGTTTTCTCATGGATTCTAATCCTGCTGGAGTCCAGGAACCACACAGATCTAGAGCCCAGGAACCACACAGATCTAGAGCCCAGGAGGCGCCCGCAGACGTCATTGCTGCTTATACCCGCCGGGACTCCATCGCTGAGCGCGCAACCGCAGCTTGGAGCCGCGCCGCTTCCTGAAACCGCCGCCAGGGGGCGCGTCGCCAGGCCTCGCTCTCTAACAACTCCTCTCCCCTCTCCTCTCTTTTCCCTCTTTTCTTTCTTTTTACTTCCCCCCCCCCCCATACTGGGGTTTGAACCTTCGCACTGAGCTACATCCCCAGCCCTTTTTAATTTTCATCTTTTTTGGAGGAGGAGGAAGCAGTCTCACTAAGCCACTAATTTGCCCAGGCTGCACCCAAAGGTGCAACCCTCCGGCATCAGCCTTCCAGGGTGCTGGGATTAGAGGTTGTGCCACACTCAGCTAAAAAATCAACATTTTCTATAGTTTTTTTTTTTTTTTTTCTTAAGTTGCTGTCTCACATTGGAGCTCAGGCTGTGCTTGAAATCATTGTGACCTGGCTCTACACCCCAGAGACAGAGATACGAATTAACTTGAGTAATCTTCAGAACAATCCTTCGAGGTGGGAAATACAATGCAGGGTGCTGCATAGAGGACAGGGAGTCTCAGAGGTTAATTGAATTTACAGAGATCCTCCTGCCTCAGCCTCCTGAGTGCCAGAATTACAGAGATGCACCATTGTCACAGTTTGAGGTTTTGCAAGGGGAACAACACAGGACATATATTTACAAGATTATTTATCATAGTCACCCAAAGAATAATGTACAAGAGAGTGCAGTATTCTGCATGAGTCCAGCTGCAGACCTAGAGCCCATAACAGTGCCCCACCACACACACACACACACACACACACACACACACACACACGTCCAACTGGAGACCTAGAACCCGCCACAATGTCTCATGCAGGCCCACTTCACCAGTGCACATTGGGAAGGCCCAAAGGTTAGCAGTTGTCTTAGTTACTTTTTACTCGTTGCTGGGACAAATACCAGACACTCAAAATGAAGGAAGGAAAGGTTTATTTAGCTCACAGTTGCTGAAGGTTTCAGTCCATATTCGGTTGGCCCAAGGCTGAGTGGAACAGGGCAGAGAGCATCCAATTCATGGCAGCGGAACAGCAACGATCACGACAGAGGCAACAGACCAACCAGGGCGCAGAGAGCAACAACCAACGTCTGTCTCTCTGTCTCTCTTTATATCACATTCAGGCTCTCTGCCTCAGTCTATCTGCCTTAGGCCACATCCATAATCCTAGAAGGACTCAGACCCATAATCTCATCCATACTTAAACACATAATCCCAGTGGATCATGAATCAAGTCTCAAACTCTGGAAGTCCCTGCCCCATGATTGCATGAGACTTTGTGGGGACAACTAGACATGAGCCATAACAGTGGTGGAAGTGAGAGTCTGTCAGCAGGAAGAAGGATCTGGGCCAGCAGCTGAAGGAGCTACACTGGAGCCACCAAGGAGCACTCAAGCTAAGAACCAGAGCTCCCCCAAAAGTACCACAGCATCCTCAGCGACAGTGAGGTCCTGAGCTCCTCCAGTGATGAGGAAAGCTGAGTTCCCATCAGGAACACCAACGCGACAAGCTTCTCCAGGAGGCTGAGCCGTGCACCGTCTTCCCTTCCAGAGCCAGGAAGCGATGCTCAGGATGAGGACCAGGGCTCCCCAAAGTGAACCACAGCCATCCTCAGCGACAACAAAGATCCTGAGCTCCTCCTCTGACTAGAAAAGCCAAGTTCACCAGAAAGCCAGCCTGACAAGGCTCTGCGGCAGAACAGCCCAAGAGAACCAGCCGCTCCGGCAGCTCCTCAGACAGCTTCCCTAGCAGCCTCCCAGCAGCTTCTCCAGTTCTGCCTCTTCTGCTGCCAGCAACACCCTGCAGGTGCTCCCACCCCCAGCACCACGCTAGGGCAGTTCAGCAGGCTGTCACCAGTTGACCACCATTTGTCATCCATGACAGCCACTATGCTGAGCTTCCATAGGTTTTTTTGTTTTGTTTTGTTTTTTGAGCAGAACATATTTATTGAGAGAAAGAAAGCTCCTGTCCAAGAGACAGGAGGGAGGTCCCAAGTGGGTGTCCCCCTCCATAAGTTTTTTTTTTTTTTTTTTTTGTGATACCAGGGATTGAACTCACGACCTTGTGTTTGCCAGGCAAGCACTTATTCTACTGAACTATCTCCCTGGCCCTATGATGTTTCTTATTTCTTTTTTTTTTTTTTTTTTTTTTTTTTTTTTTTTTTTTTTTTTTTTTTTTTGCGGGACTGGGGTTCAAACTCATGACGTTGCCCTTGCCAGGCAGGCACTTGTGCCACAGAGCTATCTCCCCAGCCCTAGGGTTTTTCACTAAAAGAGGATAATCTATTTGATGGCATAGTTTGTTTATTTATTTATTTGTTTGTTTGTTTATTTATGTATTGTCTCTTTGAGACAGGGTCTTACCATGCAGTTCAGGACGGCCTTGAGCTCACTTTGTAGCCCAGGCTGGTCTCAAACACACAGTGATCTTCTGCCTCAGTCTCCTGAGTGTTGGGATTACAGACAGGCGCCTGGCTTGATGGTATACGATTTTTTTTTTTTAATTTTATTTTATTGTTCTTAAACCTTACTTATTCGTTTGTGTTATGGCCGGCTCAGCCTGCCCTGGGGGTGGGGCTGGCACAGCAGGTAGCATTGGGGATTGAACCGTGGTCCCTGAGGGTGCCTAAACTTTCCGAGGCAGGTGCTTTAGACCGCTGAACCATCTCGCCAGCCTGATGGCATAGGATTTTAAGGATTCCGAGACACAGATACTCAAGATATCCAGAATCCCGTAGGTTCCTTGCCACCTGAGGACGTAGAACCGCAACACAGTTTATGCTGCAGACGTTGAAACTGCCTGGCAAAGGCTTTGAAACAACTGTTACAAAAGCATTTCATGGATCAGTTATTGTGGCCGTCCTACTAACGTGTTTTGAAACTGTTTCAGTGTTGTTTCTTATTAAAAGTAATTTTTAAAAGGTATAGAAGAGGTTGAAGAAGGCTTCTGGGCACCGCTTCCTTGGAGGAGCTTGACAGACGAAGCCGCATCACTTCAGAGGAGTTTGGATCTTTGCAGCAGCTGCCCCACTTCCTGGGAGGAGCCCTGGTCTTCGCAGTTGGTGTGGAAGAGAGAGAGGTTTGCTGACACCACGGCCACTGCTCCTCCTCTCCTCCTCATTGTTTTCTGCCGCCACGAACTGCTGCCGTCTGCCTTGGAGCCAGCAGAGCGTGGACTGAAAGCTCCGCTAACTGTGAGCTAAATAAACCTTTCCCTCCTTAACTGTTACCCCAGAAAGGAGAGAAAAGTAACCAAGACAGTTGGGCATGGTAGCACATGTCTGTAATAGTAGCACTGGGGAGTCTGAAGCAGGAGGATCCTGGGATACACAGTCAACTCAAGGCCAGCCTGAACTACATCAGAAGCCCCTGTCTCAAAATAAATACATAAAAACAAACAAACAAACAAAAAGTGTTTCAGCAACCAAGGGCAAATGTCCATTTCTAATGAGTGGACAACTGGCCACCTAGCACAGAGACAGGAAAGACAAAGAGAAGCCGTGCGTGGGGCACACGCCTGGCAGCTTAGCAGGACCCTGTCTCAAAATTTAAATTACGCCGGGCATGGTGGCGCACACCTGTGATCCCAGCACTTGGGAGGCTAAGGCAAGAGGATTGGTGTGAGTTCGAGACCAGCCTAGGCTACAAAAGGAAGTTCAAGGCCAGCCTGAATTGCATGGCAAGACCCTGTCTCAAAAAATATTAGTTAATTAATTAAATTAAAAAATTAAAGCTGGAAACTATCTGGAGATGCTGCTCAGTATGAAAGTTACCATTTAGCTCAGTGGTAGAGCTAGTTCAATCCCCAATGCTGAAAAGGGGGAAAAAAGAAAGAAAAATTTTAAAAGCAGAGTAGAAGTTTTAGAGTTGAAAAATACAATAGTTGTGTGTGACACCTCACTGGATCTGGGACCGAGCGTAATGGCAGCGTGTTTGTGCAGAACAAGCAAGGTGCTGGGTTCAATCTTCAGGATGACAAAGTCCAAAGCCGAGGAAAAGCTCACCAGTGACAGAAGCGATGACAGAAGGAAGACCCAGTGGGATAAAGGTGGACAGTGACATCTCTGTGATCCACATGGCAGAGAGGGAAAAGATGGAGGCGGGAGAGGCAGATCTTCAGAGAGCAGTGAGACTACACCTGTCACCAAGGGAAGAGGAGTAGCACAGAAAAGAGATAAAGAATTAGGGGCTGGCGAGATAGCTCAGCGACTAAAGCAGAACAGGGCAAGAGCACCAGAGAAAAGGGGGCGGGAACAGATGCAGACCCAAGGCTGGCCCCGCCTCTGTTACCCCAGACATGCCCGGGAGCACACTGGCCCGCAGCTCTGTGTGGCGTGGGTTAGTGCAATGAGGCTGATTTTTCAGGACCACCAGTCATGATCCACCCCTTGTCAGCATCAGATCCAGTACACCTCCCCTAAGCCAACCTCAACCTCCAAATAAGGGTGACAACAATACGAGTACATTGTGTACAGCCAGAAATTCAGTCCTTCCCTCCCCAAATCTCAGCAGTCCTGGCATGTTTCAAAAGTTCAAGTCCAAGTCTCTTCTGAGACTCAAGGCAAACTCTTCACTGCCAAACTCTGTAAAAATCAAAAACAAGTTACATAAACCCAAGCTGCAGTAGCGCAGGGCAAGCAGACATTCCCATTTCAAAAGGAGGAATAAGGGATAGAAAAAAAACGAGACCATCCAGGCACAGTGGGGGAGACTGAGGCAGGAGGATCCCAGGACTCCCAGGCCAGCTTGGGCTACACAGCAAGATCCTGCTAAAATAAAATCAAGGTGAGCAAGAGCTGCAGAACCCAAAGCCAGTGGGCTTTATTCTTCCCATAGTGATGTTAGTGCCTTCGGGTGAGAGAGCTCTACCACGTGCCCTGCAGTTCATACACACACACACACACACACACACACACACACACTCACACACCCTGAGCTCAGCCTGTGCTGGTGCCTGTCCACCTGTCAGTCACCCAGCTCTGAACTGTGGTCAGCCAGTTTTGCTTCCTGTCCTCTCAGCTGCTGGGAGTGACCAGTTCACTTCATGAAATGCAAGTCCCAAGTTTAGGTACAATGCCAGGGCCCAGAGCTGATGGCCTATACATGCCCCCAGGTCCTGCCAGCACCAGATGGACGAGGATTCCAGCCGCACTACCACTGCCTTCCAATAAGAGAAAGCTTTGGGTCCAGGCCAGCTACCATCAAAAATGCACCTATGACTCACTGGAGAAGCACCTCAAGATTACAGCCCAATGTAGAGAGGTTTGGTCTGAATGAAGCCATGTCCCAGGGCTTAGAATCCTGAAAGACAACAGTTTCTATTGATCTTGACTTTGTTTTTTTGAGACAGGGTCTTGCTATCTCCCCGAGGCTGGCCTCGAATGTGTGGTGATCTTCCTGCCTCAGCCACCTGAGTGCTGAGATCAAGCATGTGCACCACCACCCCAGCCCAGCTCAGGAGTTTTAGAACATCCTTTCAGGAGGAAATCCTCAGTCCTAAAGATTAAATTTATTCTCCAGAACATAGATTTTTTTTCTTTTTTTGAACCCAGGTCTACACGTGGCATACAAGCCAACTTCCACTGAGCTGCGTGCTGGCCCTTGGCTCACTTCTCTCGTGGGACAAGGGCTCCGTATGTTGTCCAGGCTGGCCTCGAACTTGGGATCCTCTTCCCCCAGAGTCTTGAGCAGCAGTGATGACAACAGCAAGCTGGGCACTGCTTGACCCCAAAAATAAGATTTCTGCCAGGCACAGGAGGCTAGCTGCTCTGGACACACACACACACACACACACACACACACACACACACACACTCTGAGACACACTTCCAGGAAGAACCTGCTAATGGAGCTCCACCCCCAGCTCATTTTCTGAACTTTGATTGGTCAGAGACAAGCAATGATGTCAGCCCCGGGGCAACAGTGTTTGGTTCAGGATAGGCACATGGCACAGACAGAGCCAATCAACACTTGACATTTCCTAAGCTGCCAGGGGGACTGAGTGGCATTTCACCAGGGGGAGGAGCAGGATTGGCACCACTGGAGGTGACACTGTCTGCCTAGCTAGCACTGTCATCTTGCTAGAGGGCAGGCAGGTCAGCAGTGTGGCCCGCCTCGGAGGGTCTTGGTGTTAGAGTCTGGCTGCAAGCAGATGGCTTGGTCCCTGCACCTGGGTTTCCAGGGAGACAGCGCGTGTCCTATCACCTGGGACCACCTGCAGGGGCTTCCCTTTTCGTTTTTCTGGGTTTTTTTTTTTTTCTTTTCTCTCTCTCTCTCATCTTTATGTATTTGGTACAGGGTCTCGCTACAAAGCTTGAACTTGTAGTGATATCCTGTTTTCAGCCTCCCCAGCACTGGGATGTCAGGTGTGCACCACCACGCCGGGACTCGTGCCAGGTCAGCGCACCGTGGGGTTGGGGCTGGCGCAGTCTGAGGGTCGGGGATGGAACCCTCATCCCTGTGCTTGCCAAAGCAGGGCTTAGTCCGCTGAGCTATCTCGCTGGCCCGGCTTCCCCTTTGCACACGACAGACTTCTGTCCACTGACTGACTCACCATGTCATCACTGAATAGGGGCTCTGTTCTTGGTTTTTTGTTTTCATTTGCTTTGTTTTGTTTGTTTTTTTGACACAGAGTCTCGATATGCAGTTCAGGCTGGCCTTGAACTCACTTTTGTAGCGCAGGCTGGTCTCGAACTTACATCGATCCTCCTGCCCCAGCCTCCCAAGTGCTGGGATTATGGGTGTGCGCCACCATGCCTGGCTTGTTCTTGGTTTTTTTTTTTTGGAACTGGCCATGAACTTAGACCTTCACAGTGAGATGCGCCCCTCTCTTTTTATTTCTCGCTGTCAGACAGGGTCTTCCTGAATTATTGAGTTGTCCGAGCTGGTCTCAAAATGAGATCATGCTGCCTCAGCCTCCCAGAGTGCTAGAATGCCGGGTATGTGGCAGGTTTTAGGGTTAATCTTCACCACAGCCTATTGGTGAAAGTCTTATCATCACCTTTCACAGATGAAGAAACAGGAACAAGAAAGGTCAGTCATTCTAGCCAAGGTGGAGCAGACCCTGGGGACACTGTGAGGGAGGAGTCCCCCAGGCACCCACCTGGATGACCCCACACATAACTCTAGGCAGGACGGT
>PVKN010000823.1:17500-25755 GCA_004027915.1 Capromys pilorides
CTTTTTTTTTTTTTTTTGAGACAAGGTCCCTCGCAGTAGTCCAGGCTGCGCTTTAACTTCCCGCAATGCTCCAGGCTGAGCGCCCACGTGCTGGCGTTACTGCTACATCCCACCACGCTCAGCTTGCCTCTGCTTTTATTTTTATTTTATTTATTTTTATTTTTTATTTATTTATTTTTTTTTTTTGTCTTTTTGACACAAGGTCTCATCATGCAGTTCAGGCTGGCCTTGAGCTCACTTTTGTAGCCCAGGCTGCTCTCGAACTCCCATCAATCCTTCTGCCTCAGCCTCCCAAGTGCTGAGATTACAGGCATGCGCCACCACACCCAGTTATTGCCTCTGCTTTTAAAAATAAAATAATTTTTATTTTAGGGTTGGGGATGTAGCCTAGCGGAGAGATCATGGGTTCCTTTCTCAGCACCACAAGAAAATAGTGGCACTTTTAAAAGCTCCCAGGCATGGTGGTACACACCTGCAATCCCAGCACTCAGGAGGCTGAGGCAGGAGGATCCCAGAGTTTGAGACCAACCTAGGCTACAAAGTAAGCTCAAGGCCAGCCTGAACTGCATGATGAGACCCTGTGTCAAAAAAAAAAAAAAAAAAAAAAAAAATATATATATATATATATATATATATATATATATATATTCTGCAGGTATGCTGTCACATAGGCCATGGCTCAGAGAAACACGAGGGTTTACACAGTGGGGCCACCCACGCCCTTCTAGCTCAGGCCCCGCAACACCCCTCCCTTGAGCACCACCATGGTTGTCCCTGAGGCCATGGGTCCTCCCTCCTGTCCTGTCCTGGTTGTTTCTCTAGCTAGAGCGTAAGTTCCTGCTGCTGTTTCTTCACCTTGTACACAGCGCCGACACTGCACCAGGCACAGGCAAAACGCCAACAAGCAACGAGGAATGAAGGACATTTGTCCTGGTTTTTGTTGTTGTTGTTGTTTCGTTTTTGACATGGCCTCACCGTGTAGTCCATGCTGGCCTCACACAGTGATTATCATGCCTCAGCCTCCCGAGTGCTGGGATTATAGGTGTGCGCCACCGTGCCCAGTGAGATGGGGTGTCTTGACTCTGCTGCGAACTGGCCATATGGCCTTGGGTGGGCTGTTTCTCCAGAGCTCACAGTACAGAGCGGAGAAAATCCCTGTCACATGGAAGCCCAGTGGAGGCCCACATGGGCACTGAGCCAGCGTGTAACAAGGGACCACCCAGCCCTGAGGACTGGTGGTCCTGGGAAAGCCTCCTTAGCTCTGGAGAGGCTGAGACAGGAGGATCCTTGTGAGTTCAGGGCCAGCCTGGGCTACAAAGTGAGCTCAAAGTGAGCTCCCTGCCCTGGCCGCCACACTAGACTGGAGCCAGAGGAGCAGTGGAAGTGCGGCCTGGGGAGAGGCCGGAGGGCTCAGTGCCCTGCGCAGCTGATGGCACTGTCTCCCATTTGTGTACCCTGAACCCCAGCTGTGGTGTCTTTCCAGCTTCCTGGTGAGCAAGCAGAAAATGAAGCTTAGTAGCTGGATTTCCCACCCCACTGCATTACAGATGCCTGGGCATCCACTCTGCTGGCAGCTGCAGGCTGCAGGTCATAGACAGCTTGGCCCATCTGTGGGGATCCCCAGGAACCCCAGGAGCCAGGACTAGGCCCGCACAGACCCTCAGGCTCCTCCTGCAGGAAGCCTTGCCTTCCCAAGCACCCACCTCCTGAGACAGTCTCCCAGTGGCCTTGAAACGTGGCTAGTGACCTTGAAACCCCTAGAGCAGAGTGTGAATGGGTGTCCCCTGGAACGTGGGGACAAGAGGTCCAGGGAGCAGAGGGAGAAAAAACAAGCAGAGCTGGGTGTGGTGGCACATCCACCTTCGCAGCACTCAGAAGGCTGAAGCAGGAGGACTTCAAGTTGGAGGCCAGCCTTGGCTACCCAGTGGGACTATGGGAGGGACAAGGGGAGAAGTTGGCTACAAGGACACACAGGCCCTTGTCTTCGTGCTAAGCCTTGGGCCATGGGGAGATTGGTCAAACTCTGCTACTTGCTCCTCCTGGCTGCCTCTGCAAGGTGCCACCCCCTAAGGACTGGGCCCTCTCTGCATGGTAGGGCAGGGGTCTCTGTTCCCAGAGCTGTCAGCAGTTAGGAACCAGCCAGCAATGCTGGGTTCTTATGCTGCTGTGTAACTGGGCATGGTGGCTCACGGCTGTCATCCAGGTACTCAGAGGCTGAGGCAGGAGGATCGCCGTGAGTCCGAGGCCAGCCTGAGCCACATAGCAAGACCTTGTCTCAAGCAAAACAGTACATTGTGTGTCATGGATTTATTAGCATTGCAAGAGCAGCTGCTGTCTGTGCAGTGGTTCCCCCCCACCACCACCAGGTCCAGGGGACAAGCACCTCGAAGTTATTCTATGGAGAGCTAGTAAGAAGGCCACAGGAGGATCTCCTAGCACCCAATTCTTGGGCAGACGCCTGGGCTCCAAAGTCAGACCTTGCCGGGCATGGTGGCACATGCCTGTAATCCCAGCACTTGGGAGACTGAGGCAGGAGGTTAAGTGCAAGTTCAAGACCAGCCTGGGCTACAAAAGTGAGCTCAAGACCAGCCTGAACTGCATAGCGAGACCCTGTTTCAAAAAGACAAAAAAAAACAATCAGACCGCTCTGCTGAGGCGGTGACTTCTGTAGAGCCCACTCCCCATGTGTCTGCCATTTCCATTGTCATCAGTGTCACCACCGTGAGATGGCAACAGGCAGGGAGAGCTATGGGCAGGAGACAAATCCTGAGCAGCCCTGTTCTTGGAGAGCTGTGGCACAGCAGGAAATGGTGACCACTGTCATCCCAGCACTGAGGAGGAGGCCGAGGCAGGAGCATCGCCAGGAGCTCAAGGCCAAGCTGCGCTACATAATGAGTTCAAGCTATCCTGAACTACACCGCAACCCTGTCTCAAAAGCCAGACAACCAACCGGGTATGGTGGCGTAGCTCTGTAGTCCCTGCACCTAGAAGGCTGAGGCAGGAGGATTGCTGTGAACTGCAGACCAGCCTGTGCTACAAAACGAGCGCAAGGCCAGCCTGAACTATGTAGTGAGACCCTGTCTCAAAAAGACAAAAAAAAATAGAACTCAATGCAAACTGAGTTTCCGGGGTTCCAGGATCTGGGAAGATAGCTTGGGCAGTCTTCTAAGCACCTGCCTGGGGGAGACAGCTCAGTAGAATAAGTGCTTGCCTGGCAAGCAAAGGGTCCTGAGTTCAATCCTCGCAACCCAAAAATAAATAAATAAATAAGCACCTGCCTGGCAAGCACAAGGACCCGGGTTCAATCCCAGTACTATGTGCTGAGCCAGCCTAAAGCCAGGCATGGTGGAAAATGCCTGTATCCCAGCACGGGGGAGGCTAAGACAGAAGGATCACTATGGGTCTGAGCTGGTAGCAAGACCCTGCCCCAAATAAATAGATAAACAGCTGAGATTCCATCTTAGCCCAGAGACAATGGCCCATCATCAAGAAATCAGAGAGCAACAAGTGCTGGTGAGACTAGGGGAGAAGGGGCTTCCTACACAGCCGGGGGGCCTGCAAACTAGCACAGCCACCGTGGAGCTCAGTATGGAGATTCCTCAGACTGAAGCTAGAGAGCCCATGTGGCCCAGCTCTGCCCTGTCTGGTGTCTTTCCAGAAGACCTAAAGTCGTCCCGTCACAGAGATCCCTTCACACCGTGGTCACAGCAGCACAAGCCACAAAAGCCAAGTCTGGAAGCAGCTGTCCGCTAGCAAATGATATCACCAAAATGAAATAGAAAACATGATACAGCGGGCACCAGAAATTTGAATAAGCCAACAAGCTTGAAAGAGACTGAAAAGGAAGCCGACCACTCCCGAAAGAGACCCCGCGAAAGGGTTCATGTGGCGTGCTTTGGAGGCATAGTTCCTTGTTTTTTCTCAGTTCTTGGAGCCACAACTTGCAGAAGAAAACAACACCAGGCTGAGGGCTGCGCAGCCTGTTTTATAAGAGCCGTGTAATCTTGATTTCAGGATCAGATAAGAGCGAGATAAGCAAATTACGGAAGTGGGGATGGGAAAGACCTAGAAGAGCGGCGAGTGGGGTCCTCAGCAAATAAGATTCATCTCAAAAGTGCAGACTATCAAATTAATGCACCTCAGTAATCAGAAAAAAAAGATAAATTGCATTATTTCAAAGGAAGGAAAGATTTTCCATGAAATTCACCATTTAATCTTTTCTTAAACCCCTCACAGAAAAGAAATTTTTTAAAAATTTTGTATAGATAATATATCAAAGTTTTTTGTTGTGTTTAGATTTTGGCTTTCAGAGTCTTTTTCTGAAGGGGGTGGTGTCGGAAATCAAACTCAGGACCTCATGAAGTGTCTAGCTGTATAGTTCAGGCTTGTGCTGAACTAACCATGTAGCCTGGACTGGCCTCAAACTCATGGAGATCCCCCTGCCTCAGCCTCCCGAGTGGCAACATTTCAGAACCTGGTACTGAACCAAATGGAAACACTCTGTATCAAGGAGCTGGAAGACAACCAACTTCAGGATGCCAGAGGGCTGAACCAAGATCACTCCCAAAACAAGGGCCCAGAGCCCACTTTGGGATTAGTTTATATAGTTCATATTTGCAAGCAGGAGATACAACAGCTTAAAAGTGTGGTGATTTTGTGTGTGTGTGTGTGTGTGTGTGTGTGTGTGTGTATGGCTCAGCCCAGCCTAAGGGCAAGGCTGACGAGGCGCATGGTGCTGGGAATCAAACACAGGTCCCTGCACTTGCCTAAGCTTGCCTAAAGAGGCTCTTTAGACCTCTGCATTATGTCACTGGCCTGTGTGGTAAATTTTTATTGGGTAGCATCAGTTATTTTTCCTTGCTGAGGAATAAGTCCTTGAAACAAGTTTACAAATGGTAAATTTGGGGTAGAAAGTACAGGCTGTGCGGGTGTGGTCAGGCCAAGCCAGTCAGACTATCTCTGGTTTTTAGCTGCATGTCAAGGCTGAGTGAGTCTAACAGACAAGCGTCACAGTAATCCGCATGATCATTTTACCCTAATACAGTGTCAGACAACTAGTTGATTTTTAAATTTTTTACATTTCCATCAAGTGAAAGTAGGTATGTACCACCACGTACAATTTCCAAAGCTTTTAATAAACATTACAATTAAGAACTAAACTTTAAAGCCAGCCATGGTGGTGTGCACACCTGTAATCCCAGCACTCAGGAGGCAGAGATGGGGATCTTTGGGAGTTCAAGACCAGCCTGGGCTATAAAGTGAGCTCAAGGCCAGCCTGAACTTCATAGCAAGACCCTAGTTTAAGAAGACAAATAAATAAACTTTAGATGTGCTTCCTTTCGATGGTAGGACAAGGACGCCATTGTCTCTGATCTGTTGAACATCACAGGGGAGGCCCTGGCCTCCTGAGTGCTGGGGCTGCTGGTGGGTGCCACCAGGCCTGGCCACATGTCTGGTATTCTGTGTCCCTGAGATAAAGGAACTGGCATCTTTAATTTGGACTTTTACAAGTGCCTTTTTTTTTTTTTTTTTGGTGGTACCAGGGATCAAACTCAGGACCTTGTGCTTGCCATGCAAGCACTTATTCCGCTGAGCTATCTTCCTGGCCCTGCAAGTGCTTTTTATACTTCCTTGGAAAGCTCCTTTTAAACTATTATTATTGTCATATGTAAAAAAGAAACTAGAAGCAAAATAAATTGTTTAAGGTATTCTTGAAGCTTTTTATATTCAGAAGCCAGCTCTTTTGTGTGACTTTTTTTTTTTTTTTTTTAAAGGTGCCAAAGTTTATTTGAGGGGCCGGCGAGATAGTGGTCTAAAGCACCAGTGGTCTAAAGCACCTGCTTAGGCAAGCTTAGGCAAGCTAGGCAACCACAGGGACAGCAGTTCGATCCTCAGCACCACATGCTGCGCCAGCCCCACCCCCAGGGCAGGATGAGCCGGCCATAATATAAAGTTAAAAAACAAAACAAACCACAAAGTTTATTTGAGAAGCGAGGGGTGAACGAGTGTGGGAGAAAGCTCTGCAGCGTGAACGTGGAACAAGGACTGGGTTGTCACTCCTCAGGCTGCCTTTAAGTACTTGTCTTTTCTGGTTCTGGTGTTGAACCAGGGCCCTCACGCTGAGCTACATCCTCAGCATTTTTCTTTGGGAACAGGGGCCTCACTATGTGGCTAAATTGCTCACGCTGAGGTCAAACGCGGTCATCCTGTCTCAGGGCCCCCATGTTCTTGCCGGGCTTCTTTCTCCCGGGATCCTCTGTCGCCTTCCCTCCGAGCTTGAGCTCTCCTCTCAGATACACCCTGTGCAGCACCTGCTCGAGGGAGGTGCACGGAGGGCAGTGAGCGGACGGCACGCGGGACCATGGAGCACCAGCCATCCCCATTCCATGCGGGCCGTCCCGGGGCACAGGCCCTCAGACTGCCCCGCCCACCGCAGGCTGTCACGTGGCCTGCCAGTCCCCCCTTTCCTGCTCTCCTTTCCCATGCCCTGAGCTCTCCACCCTCTGATACCTCCACCCTCCCTGGGGAGTGTGGCAGGAGGGAACTCTCCATATGGTTGTGGAGAAGAGGTGCAGGCGTGTTAGGAGAAGAAAAATTGATATTAAATGCACAAGCGATTGATCTCTTAAAACATTATGCAGTTCAGGACGACCCTCTGTAACCCTAGCTGGCCTCGAACTCCCAAGATCCTCCTGCCTCACCCCCCACCCCCACCCCCACTCCCACCCCCAGAAATCCCGAGTGGGTGCACCGTCACATGCGGCTAGTGGTGCCTTGTAAAGTGGAGGGAACAGGGATCCGAGGGCTGAGCATTCCCAGTGGGGCCTTAGGGATCATAAACAGGGTTCATTCCAGGAGCTGCGGGGATACCGGGTTCCTGCTTAGCCCAGCACCAGGCACGGAGAAGGCGCAGTCAGCTCACGGGACACCGCCTGTGTCTCAGGTTTGTTTATGCTCCCTGCAGCTCTAATTAGGTGGACACGGCGACGCTGCTTTCTTTTCTAATAGAAGCAAGTCTCAGAAGGAGCCTCATCAAACACATCCTGGCAGAGACCTCTTATTAAACGGAAAGAAGAAAGCAAATAGCTCTTTGTTATAACGAGCCTGGAACATAAAGGACACAAATGAAAAGCACACAGCGCTTATTGCTGAGCTACCCCGAGAGGCGTCCAGATAACCTGCCGCCACGCCCAGGGGCCCCCGCGGGGACCGGCCAGGCTGCACGGACCTTGCAAGGTGCCACCGCCACCTTCACCAAAGAACAGCAGGTATTTATTCCAAAATGCCCGGGGAAGGCTGGAGACAGCCACCCTTGCGATCCGCACGGGTGGGCAGGAACCGCGCTGTACCGAGTGCGCGAGGCCCGAGGCAGCTTCTGTCGCGGCCTCCTGGACACTGGCTGAGCGAGGCGGTGAGGCGGGGGAAACTGTCCCCACCAACTGCAGGTCAGCAGCAGGGCGCCCTGCAGCCCTGGCCCCCTACAGCTGCAGCACTCAGGTGCCTCTGTACCGGGTCCGAGCTGCCGGGCTGCCACAGGTGGCAACAGCTGCCCTCGAGGTCCTCCCAGGTCCTGCCTCCCTGACTGCCCCGAAACTCTCTCGCTCCAGCGTCCTCAGATCTCAGATGAAAAGAAAGGGCTGATTCCAAGGATCTTTCTGGTGTAGATTTAAATGATTTTTTTCCTTTGGTTTGTGGAGACAGGGTCTCCCTAGGTTGTTCAGCTGGCCTCCAACTCACTGTGTGACTCAGGATGGCCTAAAGATGGCAGGGGTCCTTCTGCCTCAGCCTCACAAATGCTGGAGTCACAAGTGTGCACCATCATGCACAGCTTAAAAAATCCTTTGCAAAAGCTAACTTTGTAAGAGTAGGATAGTCAGAAACAAACGAGCCGGGTCACTCCTGTCCCTTCCCTGAACTGGCATCTACACCTCCCTAATGATTACTCAGGTGTCAATTTAGGGCCGTCCTAATGATCTTCCAGGTTGGGGGGACTGCCCGCATCGGAGAGGGCGAGTGTGGGAGAGGCTTGGGCCCAGGTGTCGACCCCCTAACCTCTGCGCAGAGCGAGGCACCCTCAGCCCATCCTCCCTGTCCCTGCAGCATCCCTGGCTGACAGTGAATGCAGCTACTGGGCCCACAAGCTGACCAGCGCTCACTGTCCCCACCAGACTGTGGCCACCATCAGGCGATGCACGCGTATAGCAAAGCGTCACGTTGTGCACCTTATACAGACACAAGTTTTAAAAATTAGATGT
>PVKN010000823.1:25855-42910 GCA_004027915.1 Capromys pilorides
CCGGCGAGATGGTTCAGTGGTCTAAAGCGCCTGCTTAGGAGGGCTCAGGCAACTGCGGGGACTGCAGTTCGATCCCCGGCACCACATGCTGCGCCAGCGCCACCACCAGGGCAGGCTGAGCCAGCCACAAAATGAATAAATAAAGAAACAAACAAACACAACAAGCAAACAAATAAATAAAATTAAAAAAAAAAAATTAGATGTGAATCAAATGTTTTCATTGGGAATAAAACAAAGAAAACACATTCCCAGGAATTGGCCCTGCCCAGGGTTCCCATCTCGGATGGGGTGTGTGTGTGTGTGTGTGTGTGTGTGTTACTTTTCTCTCATTGCTAGGACAAAATATCCAACACCCAACATTAAGAAAGGAAAGGTTTATTTCGTTCACGGTTAGTTGAGGTTTCAGAGCGGCACATGGCAGAGGGCAGCAGTTCATGGCTGAGGAAAACAGCGAAGAGCAAAGGAAGAGGCAGCGGCTGAAGCATCTCGCAAGCCCCTCTGCCCTCCCTACGTTGTAACGCCGATTACGCACCCCGGGGCCGGGGCAGCACTCACACCCATATTCCCTGCATCAGATCATGAATTACTCACCAACTCCAGCAGCTGCCCCATGACTGCACAAAGCTTCACGGAGACAGCAAGACACAAACCAAAATGGAGTATGTGTGTCTTTTTGAGACAAGGTCTCACTATGCAGTTCAGGATGGCAGTGACCTCGAAACTATCTCCTGCCTCAGCCTTCTAAGGGCTGGAATTACACTCCTGTGCCATCATGCCTGGCTGAATTGGTAAAGTTTGGGAAGGATTAAGATAGAAATGAGAATGACAAACCTGGGATTATTATTATTAATTTTTTTTTTTTTTTGGTCCTTTTTGAGTCAGGGTCTCGCTATGCATTTCAGGCTGGCCTTGCGCTCACTTTTGTAGCCCAGGCTGGTTTTGAACTCACGCTGATGCTCCTGCCTCTGCCTTCCAAGAGCTGGGCTTACAGGTGTGCACCACCATGCCTGGCTTGACCTGGGATTATTTGAGTGAATTATAAAAAGGCAAAAGATTTATACAATCTGGGGGCCAGGGAGATAGCTCCGTGGCATAAGTGCCTGCTTGGCAAGTACAAGGTCGTGAGTTTGAACCTCGGTCCTGCAAAAAAATAAAAAAATAAAAGACTTATACAATCTGAAGAGAAACCAGAGTAACTGAGCCATTTAAAGAAAGTTAATTTTAGCCAGGTGTGGTGGCACACGCCTGTAATCCCAGCACTTGGGAGGCTGAGGCAGGAGGAGCAGTTTTGAGTTCGAGACCAGCCTCAACTACAAGTGAGCTCAAGGCCAGCCTGAACTGCATAGTGAGACCCTGTCTCAAAAAGACAAAAAAAAAAAAAAAGAAAGAAAGAAAGTTAGTTTGAACAGTATTTCCATTGTTTTGCTTGTTAGGATTTCTGTCCTGCTCCTAGCTCCATAAAATTATTTAGAAAGTTAATTTTTCATAGATTGTGCATAATATACATATAAAATATTTTAGAAGCTAGAGGATATCAATGCTTTTAGAAACCAGCATGCAAGTTTAAAATAAAAACATATTCTTCAGTGGATTCCAATATACATAATAATTTAACTTTTTTCTGAAGTATAGAGATATACATGCAGGCAGGGAAGATAGCTCAGCAGTCTAAGTGGCTTTCTGACACATGAGGAGCCTAGGTTTGATTCCCAGTACTGTATGCTTTAAGGGCCTGTGGTGAGCTGGCCACCAAAAGTGGAAGTGGTGGTGCACTACTGTAATCCCAGTGCTGGGGAGGCTGAAAACAGGAGGATCACTATGAGTCTGAGCTGTATAGTGAAACCATGTACAAATACATACATGTACCAAAAAAATAAAAAAAGATTTTTAAACATGGAGATAGTTGGCCGGCAAAGTAGCTCATCAGATTAAAGCACCAGCCAGCAGGAGCAAGGCCTGGGGGTGGTTCCATCTCTGGGCCTGCCGTGCCAGCACCACCCCCGGGGTGCACTGAGACAGCAATTGAGACTGGGCGTGGTGGTGCTTGCCTGTAGAGGCCCTAAACTGGTGGATCACTACGAGTCCAATCTGGTAGTGAGACCCTGAATACCTTGTAGACCCTTCCCTAAAGTAAAAAAGAAAAGAAAAGAAAGAAAAAAATGGAGATATACATGCATGGATATATCTGCATATTTATAGTTTTTGGGGAGTGATACTAGGGATTAAACGCAGAGCCTTTGCGCTGAACTATGTCTCCATCCTTTTTACTTTTTTATTTTAATTGGGCCTTGATAAGTTGCTCAGCTGGGCTCAATGTTTTGATCTCCTGCTGCAGGCCTTCGAGCACTGGGATTATAGGTGTGCGTGCCCCACCATGTTCGGCTTAACTGTATATCTTCATGTCTTGTGTCTGTTTATCCTATAAACTATAATCATGAAATTCTTTAATAAATTCACCATCAGATCATATACAGTCAAGAATTCTTCTATATAGGTGTGTCTTAGTTACTCTTATCTCATTGCTGGGACAAATACCTGACACCCAAAATGAAGGAAGGAAAGGTTTATTTAGCTCACAGTTACTGGAGGTTTCAGTCCATACTCGGCTGGCTCCAAGGCAGAGAGGCACATGGCAGAGAGCAGGAGTTCATGGCAGCGGAACAGCAACAATATGGTGACAGAGGCAACAAAACAAACAGGGAAGCAGAGAGCAACAGCGAGAGTCTGTCTTTCTTTCTCTCTTTATATTACATTCAGGCTCTCTGCCTCAGCCTATCCACCTTAGGCCACACCCATAATCCCATAAGGACTCAGACCCATAATCCCATCAGCACTAAAACACATAATCCCAGTGGATCATGAGTCAAGTCTCAAACTCTAGAAGTCCCCATCCCATGATTGCATGAGGCGTTGGGGGACAACTAGACATCAACCATAACAAACGTGTATGACCACTTCATGGTATATTTTAAAGAGTTCCAACAACTATAACTCCCCCTTTTTAAAAGTGTATTTTTCTATGTATTTGTTTAAATTAACACATAATTGTACTAATTTATAGGGTACAAGCTATTGCTTTAATACCTGTAAACATTAGGGCTGGGGATATAGCTCAGTGGCATAAATGCATGCCCAGCAAGCGAAAGGTCCTGAGTTTGATCCCTGGTATTGAAAAAAAAAATTTGTAAACATTGCATAATGTTCATACCAGGGTAATTAATATATTTATTAATTCAAACATTTATCATTTCTTTGTAGTTAAACATTTAAAATCTTCTAGCTATTTTGAAATAAGAATTTGTTAACTAGAGTCACTGTACTACACAAAATTTAGAGAAGGAAGTATAATCACAAGGCATAACCTGACTCATAAAGAACTCAAACTTAACAGCTGAAATATGTATTTTTCTAACAAATACCTGGTTTCAGCCGAACACAAACAGCTGAGTTTCAGCCAGTATCCATCCCCGGGTGGATCAGACTGTGTCCAATAAAACAAAGGCCGTGCCCTCACCGGGCTGGCTACTTCTCACCTTCATTTCTGTGTCCAGCCGTAAAAGCCTTCTGCCCTTGCGAGGTAGTGGAGCTTCCTTTCCATGTTGAGTGCTGCCCAATTCTTGAATTAGTCTTTGCTCAAACTGGTAATGCTCAGTATTTAGCATCCATAACCATTCTCATACTAAAGCAGAAAAATCTTCCTAAAAATTAAATCTTACTACCCAGCAACCCCTCTCCTAGGTATATTCTGTAAGAAATGGAAGGAATTCACTGAAACACCTGTGCACATGCTCATAGCAGCATTATTATAACTAAAAGTAGACAAAACCCAAATATCTATCAATGGATAGAATGATAAATGTGGAGGACCGCCTGAGCTGCTCTCCTTGAAAGGATGACGACTGTCTCCATGTTGACTGAGCCTGACCCTATTTCCTCGTATTGAAATGTACAGAGCTGGCTAGGACTTCTCATTATCCTTTCAATTGGCCTTAAGCAGTGTGTATTGGTCTAGCCGAGGTGCTGGTGGTAATTTTTGATGATGGCATGTGTGTTTCCGTGATAATCCACACCTGTTGCTCTCCAATATGAGCTGGGTTGAGACAGGACCAAGAGCCAATGCTCTATGCTGTCAGCTGGGATCGAGCCTTGAGATAGAGGCTATGACTTCATGGAGCTTGAAAGATTACATATCAGAGCTGAAGCACAAGACCGAAATATTAGATACTATCTCAATAGCATAATACAAATAACTTCCTGTGCATATGGCAGAGGTTAATGCAGGCCATCTACCTAGCCCAGCTCACAGTGCTCACTTTCTTCCCACAATTCCCTTTCTCAAGCCACGCCCCCTTCTCCACTGAATAAAAGGTGAGTGCATCCCTGGGTTGCTCTCTTTGTTCCGGAAAGCCATCTTCATGGCTGGGCCTAGGGCCCCTTGGCTCCCAAATATGTATGTATATAGGTCTTAGTGTCTTTGTTATTGCCGTGGGTTGCGCTGGGAGTGATAGATTGGAATTAACTTGGTGGAATTCCAATAACAGGTTTTTAGGATTATAAGTTTAGACTTCTTAGGCTGAGACGAGAACCAGGAAGGGACTCCGACAGTAAACATAGTACAATGTATTGCTACAAGGTATGCAACGCCACAGCTACCTCCACTGCCTGCCTTCCACACGTATAGTTTCTTAAGGGTCAAATAAGAAACAAAAGTCTCATCAATATGCAAATATTAATTTCAACCTTGGTGTAAGAATTTCATTCCTGCCAGATATGGTGCTACATGCCTGTGATCCTAGCACTCAGGAGGCTGAGGCAGGAGGATCTCCCTGAGTTC
This sequence comes from Capromys pilorides, assembly GCA_004027915.1. NCBI lineage: Eukaryota > Metazoa > Chordata > Mammalia > Rodentia > Capromyidae > Capromys > Capromys pilorides. Next base: position 30,690 of record PVKN010000823.1, read on the forward strand.
TAGGCCTGCCTGGGCTACAAAGTGAGTTCAAGACCAGCCTGAGTTACAGTGAGACTCCTGTTGGAGGTGAGGGGCTGGGGGACAGAATATAAAAAAAAGGAAAAACTTTTAAAAGGAAAGAAATTCATCTCTAGCTAGACAGGATAGCACACACCTGTCATCCCAGCGCTCTGGGAAGCTGAGGCTGGAAGATTGCAAGTTCATGCCGAGCCCCAGCAATTTAAGGACAACGAGGCTGTCAAAATCAAAGGTGCAGGACCTGGCTCGGTTTTGGTTCCCTCCACCAGGACCAGGCCCTGCCTTCCTGCCCTCGAGTCCCATGCCTAACGTGTCACCTCTCTGCTCATCAAGTGCAGCATCTGAAAATCACTTTTCCTCCTAAGATCTGCGGTTATCTGCAGATTCCACCTTCTCCTGGCACCCTCTTCCTCCTGGCTGTGGGCCAGGCTGGTGAGATTTATGGGGGCGGGGCCTCTGTGCCCTGCTGCAGTCCTCTGGGCTTGGCCAGGGTTCCGGGCTCCGGGATGTGATCGGCCCTGCTGATGCTGAGACTTCTGGGAAATGGTGGTAGTTGCCTGTTTCTGACAAGCAAAAAGGATTCTGAAAAGAGAAGATTTTGTAATTGTGACTTCTTCGGTGAAAACAACAATGAGCACTATTTTGAAATGCGATGGTAGTTCTTGAACTAATTTAAAAACCAGCAGGGCGAGGTTGCACATGCCTGTAATCTCAGAATTTGGGAGGCCAAGACAGGAGGATCGCAGGACCTTCCAGGGCACCCTGAACTCCATAGTGAGCTCAAGACCAGCCTGAACTACAGAGAGAGACCAAGCTCAAAACACTGAAGCCAGCACGTGCCGGGAGTGACATTTGCAGCACACAACATGCATGCAGCCTCGCTCAGAGCAGGTTTGGGTCTGGAGACACAGACTCGAAGTGGCACATTGCACCACGCTAGCCAATACTGGATGGCCCCTTGGCTGTCCTTGACCTGCGACCCACCCAAGAGCTGCACCTCCTCCTTCTGAGACTTTCTTAGAAAGTGGTTCTCTCACTAAAGACGATAAATAGTACCAGCAGGCAAAGGGCCAGCCAGATAGCTCAGCAGATTCAAGTTCCTGCTTAGGCAGATGCAGGGATCCAGGGACCGGGTTCAATCATCAGGGTGCTGTGCCAGCTACGCCCCGCCCCCACCCCTGGGGCATGCTGAGACAGCCATTGAAACTGAGCGTGGTGGCACGCCTGTAATCTCAGCAGTTGGGGGCTGAAAACAAGAGGATCACTAGTCCAATCTGTGTAGTAAGATCCTGTAGACCCTGTACTAAATACAAAAAAAAAAAAAAAAGTACCAGCAGGTAAAATAAGGTGCCCCACCTGCCCTTCAGGATCTTGCAATCGAGGGCTGACTAATGTGGTAAAACCTAAACGTGGTGGTGGTCCCAAGTACCTGGCCCGGTGACAGCTTCAGCCACTGACGATGGCCATCTACCGCGGCAGTGTCTCCCCCAGGACCATACTTGGCCACATCTCTGCTCTTTCCTGCACACTGCGAGACCTTGGCCTGGCGCAGAGGACACAGTGGAGAGTGGGAGCCCTGTCCCACAGTGTACGCCCTTGTCCCAGCTGAGGGAGCCAAGGGACAGAAATGACAGGAAATGTGACAGGTGAGAGCAGGGTGGACAGAGGAGGGGGACTGGGCACTGGCCTGTCACCGGGAGACACAGTGACATCTGAACAGATGCCTGAGGGACTACAGGTAACCACAGAGAGGGGTCAGGGCGCAAAGGTCCTGGTGCAGGAGGTGTGTGTGTACAAGTGGGTCCTTTGGGGAGCTCTGCCCAGGGTTCAAGACACAGCTTTTTCTCTCCAAGACAGGTGTCCAGAGTGCCCATTTTGCAGGCAGGAATGCGGAGATACTGCTTAGCAGCTTAGGATTAAAGCACTGTGCTAAGCACCCAACTCAAATCTGCAGAGCAGCCTCCCCAGGGCGAGGCAAAGGCAGGGCCTGGTAAGTTTGGCAATGGTCAGGTCAGCAGAGTGGGCAAGAATTTGGGAGGTGGGCATGAGACAGGCTCTCACTGTGTTGCCCGGGCTGGCTTCCAATTCAAGGCGATTCTCCTGCCTCAGCCTCCGGAGTGCATTCACCATCACATCCAGCAAAAACTAGGATGTTAAGCAGTTTGCTGAGGAAAATATGGGATAGCTCTGGGTGCAGCCTGGCGAGAGCCCAGGTTAGGAGACTCCATGAGATCTGCATGGGAGACAACCTGCCGTGCCCACTCCGGTCGGCTCTGATCTCTATCGCCTCATTAGAGACCAAATAGAGAGATGCCATGGAGCGTGGTTAGCCTGGGCCAGAGGGGCCTGTCTGTGCCCAGGAGCCAGGCAGAGGAGGGAACTGTCGCGGAGGTGGTACTGCTTCTCACACAGGGAGCTCCCACCTGGCTGTGTAGGGCGTCAGTACTCACTCGACAGCAAAATCAAACCAACGAATAAACCACACCCACCGATCTGGGGGAAATGGGCACACAATCGGAACAGACACGTCTCAGAGGAAGCTGATGGACAACTCTGAAAAAATGCTGCTCACCACTAATCACTAGGAAAATGCAAGTTAAAACGACGCCGTGGGGGCCGGCGAGATGGTTCAGTGGTCTAAAGCGCCTGCTTAGGACGGCTCAGGCAACTGCGGGGACTGCAGTTCGATCCCCGGCACCACATGCTGCGCCAGCGCCACCACCAGGGCAGGCTGAGCCAGCCACAAAATGAATAAAGAAACAAACAAACACAACAAGCAAACAAATAAATAAATAAATAAAATTTAAACGACGCCGAGGTACTACCTCAGCCCAGGAAAGAAAAAGATCAGCTGCTATGAAAAAGATCAGAACAACCAATTCTGGCAGAGAGGGTAACTTTTCTTCTCTTGAGACCAGATCTCACCACGTAGCCCAGGCTGGCCTCCAAGTCCCCCTCGGTCCTCCCGCCGCTGCCTCCGGAGCGCTGGGGTTGCAGGCGTGCACCACCAGGCGCGCTGCGCAGCGCAGCGCAGCGCGGGGCTAGAAGGCAATGTCCATGAAGAACGAGCCGAACTGCCTGCGGCCCCCACCCCCAGGCCCGGCGAGGTCGCCCTGAACAGGACACAGGCGGTGGCGGTGGCGGTGGCGGTGGCGGTGGCGGTGGCGGCGGCGGCGGGGCCCGGCAGGAGGTGGCCTTTGCCGACCCCTGGCGGCTGAGCTCGCCCTCTCAGACTCCGAGCGAAGGGAAGGTGCCTCGGCGGCGGCGCGACGGGCGAGGAGGACCCGCGCAGGGGTCCCAAGCGCGCCCTCGGCAGCCGCTCCTTCTCCCGCGTAGGTCGGACCGTCTCGGCCGTGGTCCGTGGCCGCAGCGCCTGCTTTACCCATCGAGGGTCACCTCACCCAACGAGGGGTTCCCACCGGGCCTGGGAGGTAGGCGCGGCCCTGCCGGTCGGGGCCCTCCAGGACTGGCCGCGTCTCAACTGGGGGATGGCCTTAGTTTCCTTTTACGCCTGCAATTTTTTGTCTTCAGTGACAAAAAATTCTAACCCGTTCTAACCCCTGGGTTCCACCGACACTGCCCCTGAGGAAGTCGGGCCGGGAAATCGCTGCTACACCGCGGACCAGGATACCTTGCTGGAGCCCGAATGACAAACACAGCAGTTGTTCTAAAATGCCTTTATTAAAAAAGCTATACAGTTCCAATTCAATAAAAATATGACCATCAGATATCTAATGATACAGCAACAGAATAAACAAAAAGTACAGAGGTTATCCAAAATAAATTCACAATTTTAAAGGTGGAATTCTTATGCTTTTTCGAATAAACAGAGAATTCTGTATTAGATGTGGAGTTTTTTCTCTTAAACATCCAAGACACGTTTCATCAGAACCTGACAACCTCTTAACAACTTCACAAATAAGTGCTTCTGTTAACTTGAAAAATAAAAGCCCCCAAGCCATCTAATGACTAATACAGGTTTTTTTTTTTTAAGGCAAGTAAACCACTGCCTTAACATGCCTATCTATACCTAAGGTGTGAGGGTTTTTTCAAAAAATAAAAAAGCTGAATCTTCCTATTTTATTTACTCTTTATCAAGTTTATCCTACTCACATCATTTTCTTAATACATCTTAAGCCTGAAAGAATGTTGAGGTGTTAAATACAGAACAGTTCTTTGGTCCTTAGACAGAGGAGCTCAAGCCATAAACAACCTCTAAGGGAACTAACTCAGAGCTGGGCATGAGGATTTCTCACACTGACCTGTAGAGATGCACGTTCTTGTTTCTCAAAGAGACAGTCCTTTCCTTTCCAATAATAGGATTTTTTTTTTTTATATATAGAGACTTGTTTTTAAATGCCTTGAAAATAAAAATTCATGTATACAACAAGGAATAGTTTTCAAAAGATTAGAGAATAGTGTAATCTGATATTATACCAGAGCTTTTATTAATGGTAAATGATTTCATCCTATTTTTAAAAGCTTAGCTCTTGCTAAGTCTTTTTAAACAAAAGCTAATATACAAGAACTGTTTGCCACACATAAGCTATATCCACAAATAAGACTTTAAATCTAATACAACACTGAAAGCTAAAAAAGTGGAAAGTGTTCAAAGCGAAACTACTGAGTCAATTAAGCTGCTTTCTACCACTGCGTACACTGCACGTGGGGAATGACACAGTCACACAAAGCTTAAAAACAATTTTACAGATTGAGTTCCTAAGACCAGCATTAAGAGTGACATGCAATTCATGATTTCCTTGTTAAGTTTTTTGTATCACTTGAACAAAGGCTCTTTGTTTTCTGTTTCTACATATAAGGGGAAAACAAACTGGTTCCCAAACTGACCCTCGCCGGGCACTGAGCAGTGCGCTGTGTGAGCTCTTGCTGTCCCCAGAAGCTGCTGTCCGGGACTGCACAGCCATAACACAGACTCACCCTCCGCTAAGAGTGTCACAGCCATAAGTCACCAGCTTAAACGGAAACAAACAACTGGAAATCTAAAACTTTGCCTTTAAAGAATTACATGAACTCAGCACAGCACAGGGTCAGCACGACCTACGAAACGACACGTGGGCACTAGAGACCACCTTCTAGAAAGTTTTAATGGTGCTGCCAAGCTAATAATTCTTTCAAGGCACTGAGGAATTATGTAGATGGAATTTACAAAATATAATTAATAATTGTTTAAACTGTTAAAAAGCCCTGAGTCAGAACTTTCAATAGCTTCCTGAAATTATGTGTCTCAGACAAAACGCTGTTTTATTAAAAATGATAGCCCCCACCCCCAGCACAATTTGCAAGGTCCTTTTGCCTTTTTGAGGAAACAAATGTTTACATAACAAAATCAAGAAGACCGACCATACAGGAAAATTATAATATTTAGCAACATCATCTTTCTTGGATATTCTGTCCATGATAACTTCTAGCTACGATTCAGGCACCAAATGGATGGAACAAGTCACTTCTGTACTCACTGCACTTGAATTTTCAACACAAAAATGCTTTCAGTTTTAACCTCTGGCTTCTATTTCTTCCTTACTCACAAAAGAATAAATGCTGGAAAAAGTAATACTCTGACAGAAAAGGAGGTAGAAAATGCCAATGTAGCAATGTACAATATACAATTTAAATGCATCAGCCCTGCTGTCTGGTTCCCATCTCTGTCACATACGCAGGTATGCACTGCCTCAACCCCAGACATGAGACAGCATTCCCCAGTGTCCTCAAATTCAGTATTGTAACGAAGTACACCTGTTAATACTGCTATTATTATATGCTAAAGTTCCAAGGATACACATACACAATCAAGTATATCAGCCAGCATTCCTATCATAATACTCAAGCAAGTGAAATTAAGCTATCATCTCTGAAACTCTGAGGAGACTTAAAAGACAACCAGTATTTTCAACAAGGCACACATCATTTGTGAAAATCTATTATCTTCCCAATTTAATATAAATTCAAAGCTAACAATTTTTTTTGTTTTGTTTTGTTTCCAAAGCTAACAATTCTGATACTTAAAATGTGTTGCTCTCCCTTGATTTAAATTTAAATATTCTCTGATTAAGACATTTAAAACCTGTTCAGTTATGACTGACAACTGCTGCAAAGGGGAGAGACACTACTCCTTCCTCCTATTTCAGGAGCATGATTTCCTACAACTTCAGATCCTGAAAACACAGCTACTGAATAATTCAGGTGTCTGATTTGTGTCTGGTTAAAATTCTATTCTACTAGAAGGGAAGGGGAGGGAGTTATTTAATGGTACAGTTTTCAAGGTAAAGTTCTCTCAAGGTTGGTTTCCCAACAATGTGAATGTATCGCTAACACTATTAAACTGTATACTTAAGAGTTAAAAGGGCAACTTGTTATTTTTTTAAACCACAATACAAAAATGCAAAAACATCTATTCCAAAATTCAATTTTTACAGAAATTATTTCTATAAAACATTTTAGACACTCTTTGAGAGGAAAAGTGCTTTTCCTTTTGGATTATAAAAAAGCAAGCTGTAGTAAAATCTGTAATTACCAAAAAACCATCATTTAAACTATATTGAAGCCAGGTGTGGTAGTGCACGCCTGTAATCCCAGCATTTGAGAGGCTGAGGCCGGAGGATCAACGTGAGTTCGAGACCAGCCTGGGTTACAAAAGTGAGCTCAAGGCCAGGCTGAACTGCATGGCGAGACCCTGTCTCAAACAGACCCCCCCCCAAAAAAAAAAAAAAGACAAAAAAAATAATAATAATAAACTATACTGAAAACCAATAGGTAAAGTATACTTTTTATTATTCAGCAAAATACAACCCACTAACACTCTGAGGGAACATTACCTGCACGAGGCTCTTTCTCTTCCGCGCATCAACACTGACTTTCTGCTTCTTACCTGCTGCACCCTAGCCGCAGCCCAAATTTTCTCGGTGTGTAAGCTTCATTTCTGAGCTCAGAGATCACCCAGAATTCAAAATAAAAGAAGAACACAATACTAGGCAGGGCAGTTCTAGTGTATAAAGCCCTGGAGGCTTTGAAATTTGAACTGGCCAAAATGTAAACAGCATGCACCTCAATGTGCAAAATGTTCTTACAAGTAAATCCATCAGAAATGTACGTTATTTCCAACATTGTCAATCAGCTTATACCTCCACAGCTAGCTGGTTCAACTGCTATGCTTAATCATAATTTTTTGGTGCCAGAAATCAAACTTAGGACTTGGCGCTTGCCAGGCAGGCGCTGTACCGCTGAGCTATATCTGCGGCCCCTAATCATGATTTGACCAGCACAAACTACTTGTCTAATCTAGTATTCTCACACTAACACAAAATAATCTTCTCTTGAGACTCTTGCTCCCAAGAAAATTAACTATATATACAATATAAGCAAGAATGCTCATGTGTGTGAACAAGTACAGTTAGGACAGCGCTGCTGACAAGCCATGTGTGTTTGGGCGACAGCTTAGACATTTCCAGAAAACAGGAGGTGATAGCTGAGGGACACAGAGGGGTACAGGCATCAGTGACCCCACAGTGCCTTTGTATTGCCTCCTCCTCTGTCCTAGGAAGACTGCAGATCCACAATTATTCGCACACGGTACATTATGAATGTGCTCTGAAGTTTTTTTTTTTTTTCCTCCAAAGTTGGGTACCAGTCCTTGAAGCCCAATTAATACATTTTTTGAATGAGTGCATGTCATTTTAAAGAATGATTCTAGGAAAGGTAAAAGCTCTCCAGAGACACAATATAAAAAAGCTTTTTTTTTTGCAGTACCAGGGATAGAACTCAGGACCTTACACTTGCCAGGCAGGCAATTATGCCACTGAGCTATCTCCCTAGTCCACAGATAAAGAGCTTTAGACAACAAGTGGGAAACACCAAAGTGGCAAAGCACTGCTGAGAAGTGAGTAAAAAGAGGTAGCTTTTTCTTGAAAATTCAACTTAAAATAACTTTAGGTGCTTAGAAACATGACTAGAAACATTACTGTTCATAAAACAAATTTCAAATGACACAAAGAGAGAAAATCCACAAGTACTTAATAGTGACTTTATGACACTATAACAGAAGCTATCTTTTTAATATGTATAATTAATTAGTCTGCAAAACATTACTGCCAATTGGGACCAAAAATCAGAAGACAAAAGAAAGAGACTGAAGTGAAACAGCTGTGGCCACACTGCTGGAATGGGCCAGCCACCTCCCTTTTACCTGGTGGAGGGGGTGGACCAGGGCACACAGGATGTACCCTGACTCCGCTGTCTTTAGATCTGCAGGAAGACAGCCTCCTTCTGTGACATTATCACATCAGATCTTTTCATAACTTCAAAATAAACTTTAAGATAGCCTCAGTGGCCCCTTACTAAAGAGTCAATATAAACTTGCAAATTTCAAAATTTTACTGTTCAAAATGCTAATCTCTCAGATAAATGTATACATGGAACTACTGGGACTACAAAATCAGCCACCAGAGCTTCACACTGCCAGTAAGACTAGCGAAAGTAGGAGCAATTAGGTAGGCAGGAACACAGTGCTACGGTTAGACATGATGGCTTTGTTGTTTTTGTTTTGTTCAAACGAGTTCTCACTATATATAGTTCAAGATGGAATTGAACTCACTTTGTAGTCCAGGCTGACCTCGAACTCAGATTCTCCTGTCTCAGCCTCCCCGAGGGCTAAGACTGCACGTGCCACTACACCCATGACATGTTATACTGGTTTTATTTCAGAAAAACTGAAATAAGAAAAGCTAGCCAGATTTAAAAAGGGAAAACACTACAAGATCATTCCAGTTAGGAGTGAACTTATACACAAAATGTAGTAAATACTATTATAAACTGATTTATTTTATATATAATCTAGCAGCATGAAACCCATAAATTCCTCATTAGGTGTATATTCATCCTAGTCCCAAAAGATAGCTCAAGTGAAGGAGAAAAATTGATCAGATAGGTGCTGTGCAGTCAGTCACAGGGTACCTCTCCACTAGAACAACAAAAGTAAAAAACCTAAAGGTAATCAGACACATTTTTATAAAGGGCCTGACATTGTTTGTAATATCTACTATGAGGTTATTTACAGTATCTTAGATTTCTGGCAGTTTAAACAATATCTTCATCTGCTGATATAAAGAGAGACCCTTTGCTTTACAGTACGAGCCACTATCTGAGAATGAAGTAAGGCTCCTGGGAGGGCAGATCTATGACGCTGTCAGGAGGGACACATGAGACCGCTGCCAGCACCTGGAGCAGCAACCAGATGCAAGGCTGTTACGCTATGCAGGCCAAGCTGGGCATCAGCACCAGGAAACCCGAGGACGCCTTCTGCAGAGTTTTCTTACAGTGTGACTGAACCTAGTGGTGTATAAGTTAATGTAAGATGCAACTGTTAATATGAAGTTATTATCCTTCTGTTGTTTCTGCTCCCTTCAGTTTTCCTCTCCAATACCTTAGCTTTTCCTCTTCCTATCAGTCATTTTGAAACTGGTAATCTGATTTACGTTAAATAAGCTAAACATAAAGTCATTAGAAGTCTATGCTTGCATTCCTCTAAGAATTCAGAAACATTTAGATAACTTAACTTAAAAATAGAAACCTTCAATATTCCCATCACCGCGCACAATCTGTGCCATCACATCATTAATTATGTGACACAGCAGTGCAATATGCCCCTTTCACTTCATACATGACTTTTCAGGGTACTTATGTCATTTTATTGTGGAAAATCATAATAAACTGAAGGGTTATTGATCATATGGAATTAAATCTTTTGAGGTCTAACAAGTTTATAATCTATAGGGAAAAAAGGTTATAAAAACACAACAAGATCTCCTCACAGGATTTCCCTTTCTTTTGAAAGCCAAAAGTAAATTACATATCATGTTTCAAAAAAAATTTAAAAAGAAAAAAAAACCTTCCCTCCCTCCAAATAAAAAACCACAATACTTCTATTTCAAACAGTTTTTTGTAGAGATATTTTGTTCTGGTATATTTACAGTCGCACACTCTAGAAAAGAAACTATGACATTAGAAACTAATTCATTACAACTTTCCACTTGCTTAAAACCTAAGGCTCATAACCACATACTTTGGCTAGCAAAACACTGTTTCTTAGTACAGAAGGATCCTTCGTTCAATAGCCTTGCGACAGATAGGACATTCACTCATGCGGTCTCCGCAGAGCTGGCACGTTCCATGGCCACAGAGGAAGATCATATTCTTCAGACGATCCAGACACACAGGACACATTGTCTGTCACAAGAGATGATGAACAGTAAATGCTAAGTATTTTATACTTTGAAAATGTAACACAGGATAGTAATTACACCATTATCTTTTTCTTTTTCTTTTTTGTCTTTTTGAGACAGTGTCAGAATGGCCCTGAGCTCACTTTGTAGTCCAGGCTGGCCTGGAACTTGCAACAATCCTGCGTTAGCCTCCTGAGCTGAGGAGGCTAGAATTAAACACTTTTGCCACCAGGCCCAGCTTTTCTTTTGTTCTTTCAGTCAAGTATTTTGCTGTTTTCTAAAACTAGTTTTCAAAAAATTTAAGTAGTTAAAAAGCCATCCCTACAAAATAGAAATATTTTTGTACTTTCATAGTAGTATAAAAGGTATTACATTAAATAAGCCCTATCTAAAACACAAGCTGTGACCACAGAGGTATGAAGCAGACATAGCCAGCCTGCCCCATACTCAGCGCAGCGAAGTGAGAAGAGCACTGCGTACCAGGCAGCTGGAGTGTGGACAGCGCGGCATGCACTCCATTGTCCAGTCTCTGTACCAGGCCACACTGTTTCCTACTGGAGACACTGTGGCTTCCTGGTCCGCTTCCTTGGTACTCCTCTGGCAGCTGGGGTTCTCTGAACCACCTTGCTGCTCTCCCCTATCCTGCCACCGTGCCACACAGGCTAATGAGTACTGAATCAGTAAGTGTGACCCTCATACACTTAGAAGTTAGCAGTGTGTTAGAAGTAACTTCTGTGAAAAACTCTAGGAAATTGGATGGATTCACCAAACATATTTACATTTATAAGAACGTACTTTTACCTTAATATCTCATTCTGAATATCTTTCCCAAATAATAGAAATGCCTAGATTAATAAACCTGAAGTCAATGTAATAATGTAGTCACCAACTCTGACCATGCAAGAGATTATAAAAAAAGAAATCAGAGTCTAACATTGTCCGTCATGCCCTCCAGGCAAATTGTTCTAAATTTTGAGAAGCAAAGCCATAGAAAATCACATCTTCTGTTACTTTAATCAATCCTTAATAGCAAGTAAAATTATGCTTGTCAGCCGGGCGTGATGGCGCATGCCTGTAATCCCAGCACTTGGGAGGCTGAGGCAGGAGGATTGGTACAAGTTCGAGAGCAGCCTGGGCTACAAAAGTGAGCTCAAGGCCAGCCTGAACTGCATAGTGAGACCCTGTCTCAAAAAGACAAAAGAAAAAAAAAAAAAAAAAAAAAAAAAAGCTTTGTCTATCACAGACACAAAAAAATAGACTCGATATATACCATTTCATGATGATGTGATTTTTAATTTTACTTTTAATTCTATTAGCATATGCTAGCATTAGATCATAAAGAGGTACATTTGGGGAAATGGTACATTTAACATATTTGAACCTATTTCAATCTGTTATCTCTTCAGTGATGTGGACTTTTAAGGAAGAACATGGGAAATTTTGTGATGCTAAACTTAATAGGACTCAGCGGACCTCATTATTCACTGTAACAACTATTTAGAGAGCAGAGGAAGCAACTCCTTGCCTACCACAGCCAGGCACGGGTTTCCTTCCTACACGATTAAGTTCGCAGAGAAGGAGAAAGTGATTTTGTGAGATACATTAAAAATTAGCTTTATCTTTCACATGGAGTGTTCATATGGAGAAGGACCAAAGATGCCAGGAACTTCCAACCTTCAGAAATGTTTCATTTTACATCAGATATGCCAAATATGCTTCCATTGACTTAAAAATCTTTAATTTTCATTTATGGTAGTTATTTATGATATAGTATGTACTGCAACATGCTGGATTTTAAAAGGAAAACTGGCTCCTTCGTAACACTTTTATCTTTTCAGACAGGTATTTAAATACCTACCATCCATCCTCACCTTCTATCAGCCATTTATTTCATTGTTGCTTTGGTTTAATACTGAACAAATAGAAAATAGCACCTTTGTGTACGCACACAGATACACATTGAAGAAC
>PVKN010000823.1:43010-63373 GCA_004027915.1 Capromys pilorides
CCTGTCCTAAATGCATTAAAAAAAAAAAAAAAAAAAAAAAAAAAATCCTCCCAATCCCTTTCCATTCACCTGATTTTCCATTCTGCATTTATTCTTCCCTTGCTTTCACACACACACACACACACACACATACACATACGCACTTTTTCCTTTCTACTAAAGCATCACATATATGCAGAAATGTACACAAAAGACGGAAGCTAACCATCTGACCCAGTACACAAAGCAGCTCTAAAAACCTCCCCCAGGTCCCTTCCCCAGACTTAACCCCACTGCCTCTGACTTCAACTACCACCTGAGTGACTCCCCCAAACCCCTGGACTCTATTTTCAAACAATATCCTGGGTAGTTTTACTGTATAATTATGGACTATTTTCTAAGTCTTTTTACTAAATTGTACTCCTACTAGCAGCTCCAGAGAGGCGGCTGCCACAGTCTGCATCATACCCGACACTAATAGTTTTGAGGACTCCCCTTGGTGCCGTGGCTTTGAAAGAGCTCCACACCACGGTTTTATTTGTATTCATTCATTCATTCATTTGATAAAGGGTCTTGCTACACAGCTTAGACTCACAGTGATCCTCCTGTCTCAACCTCCCCAGTGCTGGGATTGCAGGTGTGTGCCATTACACCTAGTTTTGGTGGCTGGTTCAGAATGCTTGGGGTTCCAGGGCCAGCACAGCATGTGGTGCCCGGGAGCAAACCAAGATCCTTGTGCTTGTCAGGCAGGCACTTAAGACGGCTGAGCTATCTCCACTGGCCCTCCGCATTGTGCTTTAAACTTTTTTTTTTTTATGGCTGGCTCAGCCTGCCCTGGGGATGGGGCTGGCACAGCATGTGGTGCTGGGGATCGAACTGCGGTCTCTGTGAATGTCTAAGCTTGCCTAAGCAGGCGCTTTAGACCACTGAGCCATCTCACTGGCCCTGTGATTTTAACTTTCATCTTCCAGTCACTAAGGTAGCTGGACAGTTTTTCATGTTTACTGGTCATTTTTATTTCCTGTTTTGGAAAATATCTGAATAAATGGCCTATTCATATTATTACTTTGTAAATATTCAAATACTACAAATGATATACTACTATAAACCATATTTCTAAGGGTTGGGGAGATAGTTCTGTAGCTTAAGTGCCTGTCTGGCAAGAGCAAAGTCCTGAGTTTGATCCCCGGTACAATAAAAAATAAATAAACCACATTTACTAGTAAAAATACTACCAGTTTTAGAAAAAAAGATTACTATTCCGAAAATGACTGTTTCACATAACAAAATCATTACCTGTTCCTTAATGTCCTGTAACTGCTGCTGTAACTTTTGCACATCTGCGTTGACATTGGTATTATCCTTGTCCTTTTGTAATACTGGAATATTCCCACTTGCTAAAATACAGATAATTTTTTTTATTATTACTGTTTTGACATAATAACTTTATTTGTAACATTATTATTATATTAACAGACTATCAGGACAACAGATATAGTATTGACATTCATGTTACACTCCATTATAATCTTCCAAAGACATAGATTTGCACATTAATTCCTACTTATATTAAATTCAGCCAGACCAAAAAGTCCACACATACACACATTTTCCAAAACTCTACCTGTTACCTCTAGTAAGATCACAATAAAAACATAAAAAATAAAAAAATAAAACAGATTACAGATTATGGCAGTACTACATAATATCCTGATGCCATTTTTATGAAGCAAAACTTAACCCTCTTTCCTTATGCCCAATTTTCCTTCTTGTTACTTATCTGAGATTTGAAGATTATGATTAATATAGTCAACAAAATGGAAGTTAAACATTTCTTATTCTTGGCTTTTCATTTCAATTCATTTGTCCCTGGTATTTTCTGCTCTCTTAATGAAAGAGACAAAAGCCTTGGGCAGAAACAGACACAATAATGCTCCTCGTTTTTTCATGAAGCTTGTTTAAAGAACAAAGAAATCAAAGAAACCATCTAGTAAGTACCTACTATTAAGACAAAAACTGTTCTTAAAGTTGAACTACTGAAAGCTTGAAAGTAGAGGTTAGGCACATAGCTACTCTGTTTTCTTTGTTGTTGGTGGCAGGGTTTTTTTGTTTTTGTTTTTTGCAGTACCAGTACCAGGGACTGAACTGAGGACCTTGCACTTACCAAGTCGCATAGCTACTTTGGAGAACACTCACCAACATAAGCAAGGATCTAGGTTCAATCCCTAGCTCTGAAAAAAATTGATAAAAATAAAGGCCATGGGGAAGGGAAACAGTATATTATCATTCATTCCTCTACCTGTTCACTGTGTTACAATTTAACTTACCTACAGTTACTCTGTCCCAAATAATTACTATTTCATAAAATATAAACTACTTTCATGAACTTGCAGACCCACTAACTACATAAAGAAGTCAGGTTAGCACTTTGGTAAACCGAAAAAAATGATCTGTAAGAAGGCCCGCCCCCAGCCTCGCGCCCTCACCGCTGCTCCAGCCCAACTTGGCCATGCACTACAAGGTGGCCCCGTTGCAGATTCCAGACACCTGGACACCCAGTGGGAGCTGGTGGAGCTCGTGAAGCAGAAGCAGAAGCGGCGGAAACACTGGCAAACTTGGAGAAACAGATCTATGCTTCTGAAGGAAGCTATCTGGGAGACACTAGGATATATGGCAATATTATTTGTGGCTGGGATCGCTATCTGACCACCCAAAAAAACTCCAACAGCAAAAATGATCGAAGGAACCAGAAGTCTGAAGCCCAGTGGCTCTTCAGTAGATCTTCTGTCACGTTGGCAGCTGCCCTAAGTACGTTGGCAGGAGTCCAGGTCCAGGAGTCCAGGGAACCAGGAAGTCGGACAGAAAGTGACACTTCTCCACACTTCCACAATCAGGAAAATGAGTCCAGCCAGGAGCACCCTAAGGATCTGCATGGATCCTTTTCTAAAGCCTCAGAAAGCTGCTTCTTCCACTTCCTCAGAGAGCCAATAGAGCAGCCATAAAAAAAGCAAGAATAAAAACTCGCACAGGCCAGTGGCAGGGACCCTGCCCCCGCAGATCAGATGACCATTGGTGTGCAGGCCCCTTCCTAGAGCCAGAGTGCTCAGGATGGACAGAAATTTGTGACTCCAAATGAAACCAGCTAATGTTGTAAGGGCAGTAGAGTAATCCTAAAAAGGAACTTCAGGACATCTCCACTGTTGCTAAGCACAGAACCCTAACTCTAACCCCAAGAACTCTGTTTAACATGGGAATTTGGAATCCTTTCAGAAGAGCAAAAGGGGGAATAGAAATGGAATCTATCTAATATTTGAAAAATGACACTAGTATATGTTGGGTAAAGTGGGATTTTATGTTTTGCTTTTACTCCTGATCCCTGCCTACTCTTACGAGAATTGATTTAATGTGCCTTTTAAAAAAATTTCAAATACAAGCTTTTCATCATTTCTAGGGGGAAAAAAAAGATGAAGTCCTTCCTCACTCCAGCTACAATCAATTGGGTTGGGGTCAAGCTCAGTGGAGCAGCATGTGTTCAGCATGCATGAAGCCCCCGGACTGGACCCCAGCACCACACACACGTGCACATACACTGATGTATGCACACACAGAGAAAAGGGCCAGGCATAGTGGGGCTCGCCTGTGAACACCACTACTTGGGAAATTGAGACAGAAGAATGGGGCAGAGATTAAAGCAAAAGGGTTGCAAACTGGAGGCCAGCCTGGGCAACTGAGGGAGACTGTCTCTAAGTTCTTGTTAAAGGAGCTGAGGTTGTAGCTCAGCAATAGGACATTTGCTTACCATGTGGCCCTAAGTTCAAATCCCAGTATCAAAACAAAAATATAAACAAAATCCCCACAACCCACAATATTCTTCATATCATATATCTAGGTTTCTCAGAAGACCAACGTTCAGAGTTCTGCAATCATATAACCTAGATAAGCAACTTCAGGTGGCAACCCACTGTGAGAAAAGAGCCAGAAAACCACGCATCTTTCTTTAGTCTAAGCCCACACATTATATTTTACCACACAGCGACACCCTAAATGAGGTTGCATTTCATGCACATCTCAACAAGGAAAATACATAGCTGCACTCACCAAGCTCATCACCAGCGTCCTCCACGCCCTTGCCACCGCAGCACAGGATAAATGGCGCCCTGCGCTCCACCACAGCCCGGCACTGCACACACTTCTTCATCAGGTTGGCACAGTCTGCAAGCGCAGCAGACAGGGTGAGCAAGAGCACCCACCAGGGCAGCCCTTCCCTGCCAGTCCCCATGGCTCCATCCACCCTAACCCAGCTACACCACCCACAGTCTCCCCAGACTAAAGTGTTGCCAAGCTATAAATGAGCATTCTGTACCGGGAGCCTTGAGAAGAGAGCACCTATTATGAAAAAAAAAAAAAGATGTGTTCTAGTTAAGCTTGTCCTTCTATTGAAGTGGTGTGATGTAGCAAGAAGAGAGCTTGGTGACCACCACTTTAATGTAGCAGTTCAGGAAAATATCAACACCTTTTTTCATGATAGACTAATACTAAACGTGAAAAGGCTATAAACTGTATTTCAATAGAATGCTCTTCTCACACCCACAAAAAATAACCAGGCCTAGCACAGCTCTCTTACAATTTGTTAATACTGAACTTGTTTAACAAAATTTGCTGTTTAGTAAAATGTAAACTTGCTGATTAATTATAAAACAGCCAAAACATTCTTTGGCATTAGCATTTAATGTGAAAATATACTCCACACCTTAGCCTATATACCCAGCCCCCCCCTTTGCTATTGACTGTATCATGAGGAAAGGTTCCACAAACATGACAAACAGCACAGCACTGATGTGGAAAGAATGGGCCCCGGCCTGCCCCAGGCTCCACTGCCAGCTGAGAACCATTTCTAAGCTGAGCCAAGGTGGATCACAAGTGGGTGAGACACTGGCTTATGCATGACTTTGCCAAGAGATGCAGCAGGGAGAAGGCCACAATGATCTGGGATTTGTCTTCAATTTGGGGCAGAGTTTTTCTTTTTCTTTTGCCTTTTTGAGATAGGATCTCACTATGCTGGTCTCAAACTTGCACTGATCCTCTTGCCTCAGCCTCCCAAGTGCTGGGATTACAGGCGTGGGCCACCACGCCCACCTAGAGTTTTTCTTTTTTCTTTTTTTTTAAATTATGGCCGGCTCAGCCTGCCCTGGGGGTGGGGTTGGCCCAGCACTTGGTGCCAGGGATAGAACCGCAGTCTCTGCAGTCGCCTAAGCAAGCACTTTACACAGCTAAGCAATCTTGACGGCCCTAGAGTTTTTCTTTAAATTAAAGATAATCCTGTACTTTTTTTTTTTTTTTGGTCTTCTTGATACAGGGTTTTGCTATACAGTTCAGACTGGTCTTGTGCTCACTTTGTAGCTCAGACTGGTCTCAAACTCACAGTAATCCTTCTGCCTCAGCCCCAAGTGCTGGGATTACAGGCATGTGCCACCACGCTGGGCCACCTATGATTATTTTATGTTCAGTTATTTACTATTTGTTCATGATCCTTCAGAATTATTACACTTCTCCTTCCCTTTCCCCAAGCTACCTTCTTCTCTTCAGCGTCCCAACACTCACACTACTGTGATGTAGGCACAGGACTAAACATTTCAGTGATATTCTGGGAAACTGATATTAACTTCATCTTCTCTAGTAAGTGTTTAACAACATGTTTATAAAATGAAAACCATTTGCTTTTTAGGATTATTCTAAAAATAAATGAGAAAATATATTAAAAGAGACTGAAATATTACAGAGTTAAGACCTTAATAAAAATCACCGTCCATTGCATTTTAAATAAAAACTATGCAAAATCTTCGAAAACTCCTGAAGAAAATATAACATTAAGGCTCAAGAATCTATGTTATCAACAAATAATTACAATCCTTTCAAAACTCAAACGGGTATCACTTTAGTCACTGCAGTGACGGCAAACCAGAGGCACTCGCGGCAGGCTGCCCATACCACTGAAAGCTCTAAAAGGTTCATCATCACCAGTCTATGGTATGGATCTCCAAACTACAGGCTAAGGTCAAATCTGACCTTGCCTGGTTTTGTAAATAAAGTGTAAAAAGAATATAGCCATATCATTTGCATATTTTCCTTGGTTCTTTCTGTGTTACAATGTCAGAACTGAGTGTCCGGACAGTTGAGTGATTACTACAGAAGTCAAGTGGCCAATAAACCCAAAATATTTACTACGTGACCATCTACAGAAAAAGTCTGTCAACCTCTGGATTATGGAAATTTACACAACTAGAGCTGTTAATTCAGACAGAACTCTTTTTCTACATGCCCCTTGACATTGTACTAGTTTTGGCAAACAGAAACATTCATTTGAGGTAGAATGTCATAGTCAAAAACCCTGACTCTTTCTTTACTTAGTGATCTACCTATCAGAATAGAGAAAAACAAAACAAACCATCAAAGTTTAAAGAAAATCTATGCCAAAGAGACTAAACTATCATGCAACCTGTGTATTATTCTAGTTACACAGCTGAACTATTTTATAATATGAAACACTATATTTACCTTGGGCCCAATTATAAAAGGTGTAAGTTGCTAAACTTCTTTAAAATCAATCATTGATAAAAATGAAAACAAAGCAAAGGGAATGGGAAAATATGAATGTGAAAAAGTGAGGGGCTGGTACTATAGCTCAGAGGCAAAAATGCCTGCCTGGCAAGCACAAGGTCTTGAGTTCAATTTCTTTTATTTATTTATTTATTTACTTACTTACTTATTTACTTACTTACTTACTTGTTTTGTTTGTTTCTTTATTTATTTTGTGGCTGGCTCAGCCTACTCTGGTGGTGGGGCTGGCACAGCATGTGGTGCTGGGGATCGAACCACAGTCCCTGCAGTTGCCTGACCTTTCCTAAGCAGGTGCTTTAGACCACTGAACCATCTCGCCGGCCCTTGAGTTCAATTTCTGATACTTTAAAAAAAACATGTGAAAAAGTGAAAAGGACAAAGGGACTATAAAAAAGCAAAGGCTTCAAGAAAATACAGTTTTTGTTTTTGTTTTTAATCACTTGAAGGGTCAGCCAAATAGCTCAGATTAAAGCACCTGCAAGCAGGCACAGGAGCCAGAGGTTCCACTCCCGGGCCTGCCGTACTGGCCCCATCCCCATCCTGGAGAGCCCTGAGACCAGTAACTGAGACTGGGCATGGTGGCGCACACCTGTAATCCCAGCTCTTCAGAGGCTGTAAACAGGCAGATCACTATGAATTGATCTAGTAGTGAGACCCTGAACACCCTATAGACCCTTCTCTAAAATACAAAAAGAAAAAAAGTCTCTCGAATTTCAATTCTATCCTCACAAAGCAATGATTTCTGCCTGGCAAGGTGGCACACACCTGAAATCCAGCACTTGGGAGACTGAGGCAGGAGGATTACTATGAGTTTGAGGTCAGCCTAGGCTACAAAGTGAATTCAATGCTAGCTGAACTACTAGCAAGACCCTGTCTCTAAATAAATAAATAAACAAACAAACAAACCAGAGGAAAGACTTTTATAAATCCTCTTGACATAACAGTTTCTAAAAAGCCAGAAATCACAGCTTTGAATGGTGCTGTGCATTGTTTGCGAGTGGGACAGGTATACAGGATAAGCAATATTAAAATGAAAACCAAGGAAGATGTACCAACTTCAAATGTAGAAAAGGCTATACTCCATGCTTCAATACTCCTTTTGGGAAATGTACTTCTACTATGTATGAAAAGAGATCACCTTGTGCCAATACTATAAATGTAATAAAAATCTAGGCACATAACACTGTCTTCTCCAGTGCTCAGAAGCAGAAGGGGAAATAGTTGGCATGCTCACAGAGAAAACAAAAGGTTCAAATCCTCTCAACATTATCTGTGCATTATCCAAAAGACAACTCAAAACCTTCAAATGTGTAATTTTTGTTTCATTTCATGCTCTTATAATCACACAGAGAATGTTTCAGAAAGACTTACTCTCACAAGCACACATATGTCCACAGGGCTGAAAAAGAACAGCTGCTTTCTTGTCAGAGCACACCACACACTCTTCAATCTGCGGATAAGAAGAGAGCACAGTGAGCCGCATAGATAAGGCAGGTGGTCTAAGGAGCCCTCCTCATCCAACAACCTCCTCCTGGGGAAGCCCTCATCTTCCAGTTCTCTAGCTTACAGGAACTACTGCCACATTAGCTCCCAAAGAATGGTACAGAAAACTCCACGTCCTCCAAGATCAGTGAGATGGGGCTAGACTGTAATTTCTCCTTTTCTTTTTAAATGACTTTGGAAAGGGAACTAAATGGATAACGAATCAAAAAATATACAGAGAGCTAAGGGAACATGCATTTAAAATATTAATAAACAACCAGCCAGATGAGTAGACTCACTAAAGTCCAAGAGGAATTTTTCTGCTACCTCCAACTGAGGAAGTCTGCCTGATAAAAAGCACTCTTTTCCAGAATATGGTTCACCCCCACGCTCCCCAGGACTCAGCCCTCTGGACTTTCCTTCTCCCTAAATGCTGATGGCACCACTGAGCCACAGCATCCTGACCTCGGACCTGCCCCCTTCAACCTCGCTAGCCCTGCATTTTGCATGCGTAGCTAGGAACAACCTTGTCCCTGATTTCCTTTTCACCCTACCCCATTGATCTTGGCTTCACTTCTGTCTTCCGTTGTGCTCCCTCCTAACATAGTCACCAGTAGTCACATTTCTCTCTCTCCCTTTTTTTTTGTTTTTTTGACAATGTAGTTCAGGCTGGTCTTGAACATACTAGGTAGCCCAGGTTGACCTCAAGACTCAAAGTGATCCTCCTGCCTTGGCCTCCCAAGCGCTGGGATCACAGCTGTGCACTGCCATACTTGGCTTTACTCTTGTGTTATTTCAGTATTACTGCTGCAAAACAGTGGCCACCACTCCCCCATAACATCACCTGCAGAACGAAACACCACCTAGACTGCTGCTCTAAGACTCTCCCAAGTTACACGTCCACAGGTACACAAAATCCACAGTTGTAACAGAATACAATAAGCACAGCTGGTCAGGATCTTGATAGCCTTGGATTCTAACTCTACCTAAAACACCAGAAAATTATTTAATATTGCTTTTAGAGTTTATAATAATACAGAAAACTGGTCTAACAATTTACCCACGGTCCTATTAAAAAGGAAAACCAATCGTGACTCTAACTCTTCGAGCTTCTGTATCAGTTCTATAGGTTACACTTCAGGAGTGGAATTATCAGTCAAAGCATGCTGCGGTGATAATGGCTTGTGTACACAGGAGGACCTCCTACCCTCTAGCTGTGTTTAGAAAATGGTCATTTCCCACTTTCCTCATTAGCATTTTTTAGAAATCTGTTTTTGTTATTTGATAAAAATACTTCATTTTTCA
The DNA here is from genome assembly GCA_004027915.1 of Capromys pilorides. Lineage (NCBI taxonomy): Eukaryota > Metazoa > Chordata > Mammalia > Rodentia > Capromyidae > Capromys > Capromys pilorides. Next base: position 52,395 of record PVKN010000823.1, read on the forward strand.
CTTGTAATTTATTTCTACTGCTCTATTACTAAAGAATGTCAGCTTATTTATACTCTATCCAAATACTTGTTTTGAGTTCTTTGAGACAGAACGCGGTCTCAAACTTGAGAGCTTCCTGCCTCAGCCTCCACACTGCTGAGATAACAGGTGTGTGTTAACAGGCTTGGTTTAAATACTAGTCTTAAAGTTTTTCTTCAATGCAGATGCTCCTTATCTTTTAGCCACATGGGGTCACTGTTTCTTTATAATCAGAAGCTCTGCAATCAACAGAAATTTTGCTGGGGTGGGGGTGGCGGAGTGTTAATTTTTCTATTTTATAGTTTTGGAAATTCCAAACAATACAAAGTAAAATTTAAATATATCTAAAAGTTACAGAGGGTTTTAAAAAAAAAACAATAGATACGTTTTTAATTATTATAAAGAAATGAAAGAAGGAAACAGGTAAACAGGGTTTTTTTGTTGTTATTTTTTTGAGACAGGGTCTCACTATGTAGTTCAGGCTGGCCTTGAGCTCACTTTTGTAGCCCAGGCTGGTTTCGAACTCGCACCAATCCTCCTGCCTCATCCTCCCAAGTGCTGGGGTTACAGGTGTGTACCACCACACCCGGCAAGGTAGAAAGCTTTCTGAGAGTTAAAACAGTATCATTAATCTCAGGTAATGAACTTGGAAAAATAAGTACACTAGTAAGACTATAAACCTGTAATGAACTTTAGACTATAAACTAATGAAGTCCAGATATTCTGAACTGATTTCTTAATAAATACTATATATTCCTATATTTAAAAATTAAGGTTGAGGCAGGAGGATCAATGTTGAGTTCGAGACCAGCCTGGGCTACAGCAGTGAGCTCAAGGCCAGTCTGAACTGCATAATGAGACTCTTGTCTCAAAAACACAAACAAACAAAATCATTATTTTTCTTGGCCCCGGGTGTCAGGAGAGTTCATCACGCAGGAATAAATAAATAAATCGTTATTTGGAAAAATTAAGTATAATTAATTTATAATTATGAATATAATCTTATATATAATCTTACAGACTCAAAGAACTTAATAAAATATTACATAAAAATAGATCTTTTACCTTTGTCCTAGACTGAACTTGCTCTTTACAGATGAGGCATTTCTTGACTCGTGGAGAACACAAAGAACAGGTTGCAATATGTCCACATGGGCCAAAAAGTGTATCTCTCTTCATATCTGAGCACACCATACATTCTTCTAAAGTTTCAGAATCATTGCTAATCATAGAAGGACTCCGAGAACCCACTTGACCACTAGAAGAGAAAATATTTCAAATCAATTTTCTTATGTGAGACATTACAGACATAGAAAAAGGCAGACAGTATCTCACATAAGATTATTTATGTTATAAACACTAAAATCATTAACACTTTCAGAACAAAAGACAGATGTGAATGATCATCTTTCTTGCTCGTTCTTTTAATCCTTTATTGATACTTCTGGAGTACTGCCAGACTCTGTGAGATGCTAACCTATCACAATTTGTATAAGGCACATGCTGCTCACAGCATAGGAAGACTTTCCAATGTGTGTAACACTGACCACAATAACCTTACCAGAGGAACTTTTCTTATAGAGAAGCTCCTCCAGCACAGGGCCCCTACAAGATGAGACCAACTTAGGAAAGTTTCAGGAACTCAGTATCCATAAAGAAACACACTTGATGGTGAGGGTTACACAACATGAAGTATGAGACAATAGACTGGAGGGAAATTTTCAAGGAAGAAAAAGCCAAAGATACAGGAACTAAGCCAGGCATGGTGTGTGCATGTCTCTTGTCCCACCACTCAAGAGGCTGGAGCAGAAAGAGCACAGTGGTTTCCAGGCCAGCCTCGGCTACACAGTGAGACCCCAGAAACTCCAAAGATAAAAAAGATTTTCAGGTGGTGAGCTCCACCACTATACAACCATGTGATACTTCATGCACAGAGTATTAAGTCTCATAATAAATAATACAAACCTGACTTTTTCCTTGTGACATTTTGCCAGTGCTTTGCAGAGACTTGGATCAGGACAGAGATCGAGTGGCGACTGACCCTTCTTATTACGAATGCCAAGGTCAGCTCCATTGGCTGCCAAGAAACAGGCAATAGAAGCTGCGCTCTTCTTCTCTGCCCCCTGGGTTCCCAGTCCCATTATCAACTGAAACCAAATGAGAAAGTTAAGATTGTTCCTGTGGAAATCTGCTAGCAATACACTCTCCCTGTACATCCAATCATATGTTCATGTGTGTGGTAAGCATGATTTTTGGTCTTTTTAATTTTTAGGGAAGGGTCTACAGGGCATTCAGGTTCTCATTACTAGATGGACTCCTAGTGATCTGTTTACAGCCTCCCAAGAGCTGGGATTACAGGCACGCACCACCACATCCAGTCTCAACTGCCTATTTCAGAGCGCCCTGGGGGCAGGGCATGCATGGCAGGCCTGGAGATTGAACCCCAGGCCCCTGTACCTGCTGCAGGTGCTTTAATCCATTGAGCTCTTTGGCCGGCCCTGACTTTTGGTCTTAATACCCACTCCTCTTGCCCCTTCTCTCAATTTTCTCAGGCATGCAGTGTGAGAATTGAATCACACTCCACCTGCAGAGGTAGACAGAACAACAGTGGCTCTGCCTGGCTCTGGCTATGATACACAGAAATAGCATTGCTTTCCTTTTTTTTTCAGCCTATGAATTTAGTATTGCTTTCTTGATTGTTTTGTTTGCTTCTTTTTGTGAGACAGGGTCTTGATATGTAGTTCAGGCTGGCCTAGAACTCACCAAACTCCTCCCACCTCAGCCTCCTCTAAGTGCTGGTATTACAGACGTGTGCCACCATACCCCGCCTCTTTTCTACTAATTTGGCTCTGCATCTACTAGCAATTAACTTGGAAAAATAAAAGGAAAGGCAACTGAGAAAAGAACCAATTCTATAAACTGGACCAAAAAATGGAAACATACAAATGAGGTTCTGAAAATATCATGTGACCTAGTATTCAAATATCTTACCTGAAAATAGTCACAATAATCGTTAAGACTTATTGGGTACCTATAAGACTTTAGTACCTATTAATGGACTAAGGGCTACTTTAAGGACTTTGCATGATTTTTACAACAACCTTATGTAGGCAAGGGCCCCTCTCCCATTTTAATATGAGAAGAAGGCACAAAGGAGTTAAGAAAATACACTCACATTCATATTATAAAACAGCATTATCACACCTAGCATCAGACACTCTTAAAAATGATTCCAAAATTTATATGGAAATAGAAAGAGAAGAAAATTAGAGAATTTATAATACCTGAATTCAACATATACTATAAAGCTGTGGTAATCAAAATAACTGGACTGTGATAACATAGCTAAACACACAGAGCAGAGAAACAAATGACAAGATCCTAAGAAATCTTCACATATATGATTAAGTGATCCCGAATAAAGATTTATAAGTAACTTAGTAGAAAAAGACAGTCTTTCCAACAGAAACAGGGTGGAGAATCAACTGGACATCCACAAATAAAATGAACACTGATCCACATAAATATATAAAAGTTAACTAAAAATGAACCACAAACCCAAATATTACTTGTAGTACAAAACAAACGTAAATCTTAGTGATCTTAGGTGTGGCAAATCTCTCAAGAAATAAAAAGCACAAATAATAAAAAATAAGATTAAAATAAGATACTATCAAAATTAAGAACTTCTAGCTGGGCATGGTGGTGCATGCCTATAATCTCAGTATTTAGAAGGCTAAGGCAGGAGGATCAGCATGAGATGAATTTGAGGCTGGCCTGGACTACATAACTGAGTTCAAGGCCAGCCTGCACTACGTAGTGAAATCTTGTCTCAAAAAGAAAGAAAAGAAAAAGAAAACATTAAGAACTTCTGTTCTTCCAAAAACTGCTAAAAGATGGGTTTGGTAGCACACGCCTATAATCCCTGACTTTGGAAGCTGAGTCAGGAGGATTGAGTTTGAGGCAGCCTAGGCAACACAGAGACTCCACCTCAGAGAACAAAACACTGTTAAAGAAAGGAAAGGCTGTGGCAGGCAAGCATGCTCCCTGTCTCCTGCTATGTGAAACCTATATCTCCCAGGAATCTGGAAGCAAAAAAGCAATTACCAAAAGTGATCCCAACCTGGTACATCCAGATCCAGTTGGATCCAGAAGCACCTTGAGGAAACCTGGATCAAACACATAGTGATTTCAGAGCCTTCTTAGAAGAGTGAAGTCCATGTGTATGGAGAAGGCAAAGAGGATGAAGTCCTCAGTCCGCACTGCCCCCTACATGAAGGAAGATAGCTGTGGGTTCATCCCGACCAGCACTTATCCATGCACCTCACCACTAGGTGGGCAGGGACCCTCTGGAGCCTGATACTGCACAGCATCCAATCACACACATTGTTCTTGAAAAGCAGTTGGAACACTGTTGTTGAAGCCATCATTTCTATGCTGAATAAATTAACACAGCATTTTATCAAATATTATGACAGAAAGAAAAAGAGGACAAAAGAAAAACATGACAATGCACAGACTGAGAAAACCTGTGCCTGCCACACATCTGATAAGGAAATTGTACTCAAGTGACATGAAGAACTCTCCAGTGGGCATGACAGCACATGCCTATGGTATCAAGGATCGAACTGAGGTCCCCGCAGAGAAACAACAGAGTAAAGAGGAGACTATAGAATAGGAGAAAATCTTTCTCAGTTACTCTTCTCATAGAAGATTAATACTCAGGATATAAGAAGTGTGTAAAAAGCACCAAAAATTCAAATAGCCAATCAATAAATGGACCAATAAACTGGATATTTCTCAAAAGTAGTACAAATGGTGCACAAGTATATGGAAAACAAAATTCAACATTTTCAGCCACTAGGAAAATGCAAATCAAAACTACACAGAATGTTTTTTTGGGGGGCTGGGGAGGTAGCTCAGGGGCACAAGTGCCTGTCTGGCAAGTTCAAGGTCCTGAGTTCGATCCCCAGTTCTGTAAAAAAAATTTTTTTTCACCTTTTTGAGACAGGGTCTCACTAGTTCAGGCTGGCCTCCAACTCAAGAGCAATCCTCCTGCCTCAGCTTACCAAGTACTAGGATTACAGGTATATACCACCACACCTGGACTGGAATGGCTATCTCAAGAATGCAAAAAATTTTGTTGGTGGCACTTACCTGTAATCCCAGCACTCAAGAGACTAAGGCAGGAGGATCACTGAGACCAGCCTGGGTCATACAATGAGTTTAAGACTCAGCCTGAGACTCATCAAGACACTGTCTCAAAAAATAAAAGCAAATAATATAACACTTTCAAATGTCAGCAAGGATGCAGAGTCAAGGGGACCCTGCTATAATACTGGCAGGAGGAATATCAGTACAGTCACGGTAGAAATCAGCACGGATGTCTCTCAAAAAACTGAAACTAAAAATACAAAAAAGCAAAACCCCTAAAAAATAGAGCTACTATTTGATCTACCTGCATCACTCCTTCAGGTGTATACCTGAAGCAATTAAAGTCAGCATTGTAAAGGGAGACATGTATATCCACGTTCACTGTAGCTCAATCACAACAGTCAAGATACGGAAACAACCTAGGTGCCCATCAGCAAAAGAATGGATAAAGAACATGTGGTAAATACACACATTGGACTATTATTCAGCCAGAGGTGTTGTCAATTGTAGAAAAAAGGGTGGATCTGAAGACTACCATGTTGCTCAAAATAAGGCAGACTCAGAAAAATATCACATGCTTAGTGTGTAGAATTTAAAGAAGATGACAAGGTGGTAGGAAAGAGGAATGGAATAAATGAAAGTGAGCTGGGTCTGGTCAAAATCTATTATATACACTGAAAATAGCAAGGAGGGTGAAGCAAGGGAGTGAGTGGAAGTGGGATGAGCAAAGCATGTTATGCACATGTACTAATTTGCAAAAATGAAACCCATTCATCTGTATAACCAATATGCACTAATAAAGATTCCTGAAACGATAATAAGAGTGCTGTGTGTGGTGGTGTATACCTGTAATGCTAACACTGAGGAGGCTGAGGCAGGAGGGCTAGGAGTTCGAGGCCACCCTGGGCTACAGAGTTAAAGGCCAGTCTGAACTGCATACAGAAAATCCTGTCTCGAAATTAAAAAACAAAGCAAAATAAAACAGAAACAAGCTAACAGTGCTTGCTTCAGCAGCACATATACTAAAACTGGAACAATATAGAGAAGATTAGTGTGGCTCCTACATAAGAATGACAAGCAAATTCGTGAAGTGTTTCATGTTTTTAGAGTCGGTGGATTGTGTACAATTATTTCTGTCATTGCAATGATTTTACTCTCAACAATAACATTTTTATCAAATGTGTGAATAAATATATAATGATTGGTATAAAAAAGCTAATAAAAAATAAAAAGAAAACAATGACTCTGTGGTATTACATTTGCCTAGTATGCATGAGGGCTCTGGGTTCAATTCCCTAGTACTGAAGAAAAAAATTAAAAAGATGAAAACATCTGATCCCTGGTACCACATGCCACACTGGCTCTGCCCCTGGGAATGCTGAGCTGGCCACCAAGTCTGAGCATGGTGGCGCATACTTGTAATCCCAGTACTGGGGAGACTGAAACAGGAGGATCACTATGAGTCTGAGCTGTGTAGTGAGACCCTGTACCAAATAACATTAAAAAAAAGATGAAAACAAAGAGTTCAACAAAATAATAAAAAAAGATTAGAACAGATAGATACTTCATCTAATGTATATGGTGACAAATGCACAAATGGAGAGATGTTTAGCAGTATTAATGAAATGCAAACTCAAGCCATATGGCACCACATCTTACCTGAGTGGCTAAAGTTAGAACTGAACAATTTTTTCTAAGATTGCACAGCAATATTATCAGTCCTGATTAGTATTTTGTTTATAAATTGGAATTCTTTTAGTAACACAAGATGGGGGCCTAAGAGGTCAATGTCTAGGGATGGGCAGAGACCAAGACACTCCAAGCCAGCCACTATTTATTCGGGGTATACAATGAAAGGAGAGGCTAGTGAAGACTCAAGGTCAAGTTTGGGGAAGACTCAGTAGTCGATGACTCAAAAAATGGCAGTACATAACTTGTGATGCCTCTCAAGGGACTCTCAAGGGAGTGAGGTAATCTCATGCTAAGGACTCTGCCCTGTGTTCTTTTAATCTTAGTTTAGTCTCGGTGGGAGGGGATGGCCCATCCCTAAAGAGTTCATGGGGAAATTTCAAAAGGGTGACATGGAAAATCCCAAACCTCCATTTACCCTTTAGGAAAGTACTCAAAGTTAGCTATTGTGAATTTGTGGTTCCCAACACATATTCCCTTGTTTTTGTAACTTTAGCAAATTAAATAGCATACAGGCTATGATGGTGATCATAGCGACAATTATTAAGAGTGTGTGGGAGGTTCTGCCACGTCACCAGGATGTGAGCCTCCTCCACTGCCTTCTTTAGTTGTCCCCATGCCATGGGTATTGTAGCCTGTGTGGATCTCAGCACTTGTTTCATAAGGCATTTCTCCGGGTCATACTAGAGAAATGTTTAGACTGGAAGGCTGGATGGGGACAGGCACCACCTGGGATGTTCCTCTCTATAATCACATGTTCCCAGAGGGCAGCCATAATGGTGTTCTGTTGTCATCCATTTTCTATTTGGATAACTTCAAATTTATCCCTTGGAGTCCTCTAGCCATCCCTCCTTTCTCCTTTCCATTCAGGTAGGTGTTCCCTCTGAGACCTAATGAAAATGTCTCTGTTTGGGGATCAAGTACTGGGGGCCTGACCAAAATCCCCAACCACCTGAATAAGGGGTATGACAAAAGGATGAAACAAGAAACAGACAAACATAGTAATGCAAGATAGGGATCTTGGAGGTCCATGCCTCAGGATGGGCAGAGAGAAAAATATGTAGCTGTGATAAGATATTTTTCCTGGTACTGATCAGATGAGCAGTAAAAACAAAATTTTGCCTTAAAAGATGTTCCACCTGTACTGAATGAAAGCTTATCTTTACTCACTGTGTTTTTCGATGGTTCCCAGGCAGCATCTACTTTTCCCACATCTTGCATGTCCTGCAGCTGACGCAGCTGAGACAACGTGTGATGCCTCAGAGCTTCATGCAGAGGAGTATCTCCATCCTTATCCTGAATATCCAGCTTGGCACCAGCACGGACCAAAAGCTAAAGGACAAACAGGTCTCATATTGGTAAACAGGCCACACCCATGAGAAACTATATTGTATCGTAAGGGCAGCCTAGCCCTACATGCAGGACTAAGTCACTCCAGTCCATGATGTTTTTTTTTTTTAAATGTCATGGCTGGCTCAGCCTGCCCTGGGGGTGGGGGTGGGGCTGGCATAGCATGTGGTGCTGGGGATTGAACCGTGGTTCCTGTGGTTACCTAAGCTTACCTAAGCTTACCTAAGCAGGCACTTTAGACTGCTGAACCATCTCGCCAGCCCCTAGCTCATGATGCTGATGTCTCTGCTTTGCACTATGCTACAGCCCTATAGCTTTTTACAAAGAGGGATGTGTTCCAGTAACTCAAATATAATGAATTAGTGCAAAAAGAAAGTGAGAATCAGAACATTGCTTAATTTATATGCTCTGAGGTGACGAGAGAAACTTGGGATTTTTTTTCTCATTTCATTTTTAGATATTGAGTTAAAATATTTTAAAATCTCCCAATAGGATCAAATCATTATGTTCAAGTCTTCTCTTAGCTAAACAAGACAAGCAAAGTAACTGATTCCATTCTCTGATCAATTTTCTCCAAACGTGTGGTTCATAAAAATGTCTAAATATCATGGAAAATAAATGAATTTTAGCAAAAGGATTTCAACTAACAATAAATGTGGGACTGTTTGCTGGAATACAAACTCCTAGATAAAACACACATAGTTGATATATCTCAACACACAACTTACCCAGTAAATGTAAAGTTTATTAAACATTTTGCTTATGGTGATTTATCAATTTTTCTAATCCTTTCTATAAATACATACCACCAAAGAGCTTTAGAAAAATATTACATATAGAAATCAACCTCGGGCTGGGGAGATAGCCCAGCAGTTTAAGTTTCTGCCTGGCAAGCGCAAGGACCCAAGTTCAATCTCTGGTAGCACATGCCACACCGGCCCCAAAAGGGCATGCTGAGCTGGCTACCGAAACCCAGCACGGTGGCACACGACTGTAATTTCAACACTGGAGATGAGGAGGTTGACACAGGAGGATCACTACTAGTCTAAACTGCATAGGAAGAACCTGTATCAAATAAGTACATAAATTTAAGGAAAAAAAATTTTAAGATATAACTACCAAGGGCTGGCCAGATTGCTCAGCAGATTAAAGCGCCTGCTCAGGCAGACACAGGGGTTGGGGATTTGATTCCAGGCATGCCGTGCTGACCTTACCCCCAGGGTACCCTGAAATAGTCAATTGATACTGGGCATGGTGGCATGCACCTGTAATCCTAGCGTTTGAGAGGCTGAAAACAGGAGAATGACTATGAGTCCGATCTATGCAGTGAGCTCCTGTAGACCCTATAACTTTTTTTTTTTTTTTTTTTTTTTGCGGGACTGGGGTTCAAACTCACAACGTTGCACTTGCCAGGCAGGCACTTGTGCCACAGAGCTATCTCCCCAGCCTGTAGACCTTATACTAAATACATTTTTTAAAAAAATCAATACTGTACCCTAACAATCTGAGTATGCTGTCGCTCAACGGCAAGGTGCAGAGCAGTCTGTTGGTTCACATTCTGGATATCCAGGTTTGCATTACCCTGAACAAGAACAAATTTTATAAATGGTTAAATTTGAACAACAGCAAAGAACATGAAAACTATATTCATGGGAATAAATAACAAAAGGCACTTCTGACCACTTTCGCCTCCTCCAAGTTATAGCAACATTATCCCCACATGGTAGCAAGCACTGCTAAGGGGTGGTGCAGCAAACTTTATCTAAAATCAAACTAATTTAAACCTTTTTCTTCTATTATGGTGACTCTGTCTAAGAACACCTCAAGGATAAGGCACAGCATAAGAGCTCGAATAAAACTCTCTCTCAATCCCCACTATACAGTAATGGTGATCACTTTTTTTTGAACTGAAAATACTTCTAAAAAGTTATAGGATTTTCATATTGACCTTAGATTTACTTTGATGACCTGGTAAGTTGACACCCTCTGTTGCATAATTCAGTTCCTCATTCAAGGAAAAGAAACTGCTTGATCTAGGAAGAGTTGATGTTCACTTAGTACATAAAAGCAGTTATGAAAGGGAGACCAGGAATTTCTCCCCAAGCTCCAGGAAGAGTCAAAGACAACAAGGAGAAGAGCTGGTTTCCAGGCAAGGGGCAGAGAGGGCCTGAGGAGCAGAACAACCGAATTCAGTGCCAAGGAACTCTGGTTCATGCTCTACCATTTATAAGTGAGGCAACTCTGGCAAGCTTTACACCACTTCCCAACCATTTCCTCACTTCCCAAATGGTAGTAGTAGGATCTATTTCAGTGTGTATCTGGGAACTAGGAAAATAATATCAAACTGATTAACACACTGTCTAACATAATAAAAGAACATGTAACTAAGAGCTAAAGATTCAGAAGATATACTCTTGTATAAAAAGAGTAGAACATTTATAAACTGTGCTGGGTGGCACACATCTCTAATTCTAGCTACTCTGGAGGCTGAGTCAGGAGGATCCCAAGTTCAAGGCCAGCTTGGGCAACTGAGCAAGACTATATTTCAAAATATTAAAGTAGGGACTGGAAAATAGCTAAAAGGTCAAGTGCTTCCCTAGCACATCCAAGGCATTTAAAAAATAATTGATCATGTGTAATCCTATCTACATTTCCTAATCTAACCTGTGACTGTCTATCGTGAAAATGTTACAGAATCTGTAATGAATCTGCAAGAATGAATTTAAGCAAAGTCACATAGTACATGGGCAAAATACAAAAACAATTAC